>PVKH010029995.1:0-12571 GCA_004027955.1 Chaetophractus vellerosus | reverse complement strand
AAGACAATTAATCAGTGATGATCACACAACTCTCCTAAATCAATTTAAAGAATTGAAAGAAAATATAATTAAAGAGACAATGGATATTAAGAAGACACTGGGTGAGCATAAACAACAATTTGAAAGTCTGCAAAGAAAATTAACAAATCTTATGGGAATGAAAGACATGACAGATGAGATTAAAAATACATTAGGGGGAGGCGTATGTGACTCAAGCAGTTGGGTGCCCACTTACCACATGTGAGGTCCCAGGTTCAGTTTCCAGTGCCAACTAAAGAAGACAAGCAAGACAGCAAGCTGATGCAGCAAGCTGACATAATGAGATGACACAATAAGGAGACACAATGAGGAAACACAATGAGAGACCCAACAAGCAGGGAGCAGAGATGCCTCAAGTGATTGGGTGCCTCCTTCCCACATGGGAGGTCCTGGGTTTGGTTTCTAGTTTCTCCTAAAAAGAAGGTGAGCAGACACAGAGGCACACAATGAACAGACACAGAGAATAGACAGCAAATGCAAACAACAGGGGGAGGGAGAAATAAATAAATAAAATACATCTTTTAAAAAAACATTAAAAAATACATTAGAGGTACATAAGTGCAGATTTGAATTGCTCAAAAACAGAATTCGTGCTTTCAAAGACTCAACATCTGAACCTGAAAAACAGGAGAACAGAAAGAGAAGAGAATGGAAAAGGGGAAGAAAGAATATTTGAGGAAATAATGACCGAAAACTTCCTAACCCTAATGAAAGACATAAATATAAATATCCAAGAAGGACAATGCACCCCAAATAGAATAAATCTGAATAGACCTACCCTGAGACACCTATTATTTAGCATGAGAAATATCAGAGATACAGAGGATTCTGAAAGCAGCAAGAGAAAAGCAAAGCATCACATACAAGGGAACCTCAATAAGATTGAAAAATTGACAGCCAAGAATTCTGTATCTGACAAAACTGTCCTTCAAAATTGAGGGTGAGCTCAAAGACTTCACAGAAAAACAAAAACTAATAGAATAAGATACCAAAATGCCAGAATTACAAATGATACTAAAGTGCTGCGGCCTGAAAGGGAAAAACAAGGGAAAGTGTCTTGAAGAAGAGTGAAGAAATGAAGATTATTAGAAAGGCAAATTAAAGGGTAAAAAGACAGACAATATTATGATAAGATAGCAGAAAGCCAAGGAACAAAATGAAGTAATGCATTTGCAGTAATAACATGGAATGTTCATGGTTTGTACTCCCCAATCAAAAGACATAGTCTGATAGAACATATTAAAAAATATGAGCCATTTATATGTTGTCTACAAGAGACTCACCTCAGACATAAGGACACAACCAGGTTAAAAGTGAAAGGTGGAAAAAGATATGCCATGGAAAGAGTAACCAAAAAAGAGCTGGAGTAGTGATACTAATAGCAGAAGAAATAGACTTTAAATGCAAAACTATTATAAGGGATGAAGAAGGTCATTATACATTAATAAAAGGGTCAATTCAGCAAGAAATAATAACTATACTAAATATTTATGCACCTCACATGAGTGACCCAATATCCATGAGGCACAAAATGGCAAAGCTGAAGGGAGAAATAGATGTCTCTACAATAATAGTTGAAGACTTCAATACATCACTCTCAGTACTGTATAGAACATCTGGACAGAAGATAAATAACGAAACAGAGAGCTTGAATAATATGATAAATGAAATAGACCTAACAGACATCTATAGAACAGTGCACCCTAAAACAGCATGATAAGGGGACCCAAATAGCCAGAATGATTTTAAAAAGAAGAATGAAGTTGGAGAACTCTCACTTCTGGAATTTAAATCACATTACTCAGCTAAGGTGGTAAATAAACAGCACGGTACTGGCATAAAGACAGACATATTGACCAATGGAACCAATGTGAGAACTCAGAAATAGACCCTCACATCTACAGACAAGTGATTTTTGACAAGGCAGGCAAGCCCTCCCAGCTGGGCTGGAACAGTCTATTCAAGAAATGCTTTGGGGAGAATTGGATATCCACATCCAAAAGAAATAAAAAGACCCCTATCTCACATCTTATACAAAAATTAACTCAAAATGGATCAAGGACCTAAATATAAAGCAACAACCATAAAATTCCTAGAAGAAAATGTAGGAAAACATTTTCAAGGTCTTGTGGTAGGCAGTAGTTTCTTAAACCTTACACCCAAGCATGAGTAACAAAAGAAAAATTAGATACATGGGACCTCCTCAAAATTAAACACTTTTGCACCTCAAAGGACTTTGTCAAACCGTGAATAGGCAGCCAACTCAATGGAAGAAAATATTTGGCAATCAATAAGGGTTTAATATCTACAATATAAAAAGAGATCATACAACTCAACAATAAAAAGACAAACTATCAGATTAAAATATGGGCAAAAGACTTGAAAAGACAATTGTCCAAAGAAGACATACAAAGTCAGAAAACTGTAAATGTTGGTGAGGATGTGGGGAGATAGGAATGCTTATTCACTGTTGCTGGGAATGTAGAATGGTACAGCCACTGTGGAAGACTGTTTGGCAGTTCCTAAGGAAGCTGAATATAGACTTGCCATGGGACCCAGCAATATCATTGCTAGGTATATACCCAGAAGAACTGAGAGCAGTGACACAAACATACATCTGTACACCAATATTCATAGTGGCGTTTACCATCCCAGAAAGACTCAGAATTCCTCTACCAACACTTCCCAAAGATACAACAGGAACAAGAGCAGATACTTTAAGATGGCTTCTATACCATGGGGATAAAACTGTGTTCAGCTGGGCTTAAAACTTGAAGTTTAGATGCAGGGCCTTATTCACATCCTCTCATGTTCTTTTTTTTTTTTTTTCTCCCTTTTTTTTTCTTTCAATCTCTTGCACTCTTCCAAAATTTCAACCTGACGCCACTATTCTATCTCATCTGACCGAAGTGAGCAAATGATCATAGGTCTGGGGCTTAGGAAACAATGCCTCCCAAAAGAATGAGTCTCCTTCTTTGGAGTTGCCTCTAGCGTTGAAACCTCAGACTGCAAGGGATTTTGAGAGTGTGCCTGGTGAAACAAGGCATTGTCTTATATTGGTGAGAATTAAGATTCCTTTCTGAATCATTTAGAAATGCCAAAATGTAGGCACAGCTGAACATATGGGTAAAATTCCACACAGAGTGCGGAGCAATACTCCTTGAGCCAGGTGTTTTCGGTTATTGTTTTTTCAAAAATTTCCATCTACATCTGAGAGGCAAGCTCAGAATGTCACCCAGGTCACATCATGGCAGAAAAACAGCTATCCAAAGTGAGGTGTGAGTTGACATTGTGATAGCAGAGCTGGGAAAGGCAAGTTTGGAGAAGTAACACATGGCATAAGGCATTGCACTTCCTATGATACTGGAAGTCCAAGTTGTGGAAAATCAACAGACACAAGGATTAAAAGCCTTGGAATTTATCAGGAGTCAGAAAAATAATAAGGAAAGAATAGGAGTTGGCAATTTTAAAGCAAAAGAAAATCCATAATCCTGTGTTGTTGTTTTTTATAAATTTCTACAAGAGTGCATGTTATGCCCTAACAGAGTCCATACAACTGGGTCATAAAGAGAAAATTTAACCTCAGAAAATACTTACAGATTGGAGTATATGTCACCCTAAATATCTCAATTTCCCCACGAGATAGTAATGTTTGGATGCTGCTTTAGAGAGGAGGTCATTTGTACAAGAGTGAACTTTCAACCCTCCTCCCCCATGTAGGTACATTATTTAATAAGAGATTTGTTCTATTAAGATTTAAGTTCACAGGTATTAGACTCTGAGCAAATGGTGAAGATTGAAAGATAATTTAAGGAAGCTAAAATAATAAAGCTTGGTTTTTTAGTGCCAGATCTTTTTCTGTTTTCACCTTTTTAAAAAATATATTGGTACATTTAATTTGGTTTCTATTAAACTTTGGGAACATCACTTTAGTTTTGAAAATATTATTTTCTGAAAGAAATGATTTATTCATCAGCCAAAGGGGTGCTGATGTAAAATTCTAGAAATCTGTTGGCATTTATAAAGAGTATTTATTTGGGGTAGAGGTTTACAGTCACAAGGCCATAAAGCATAAGTTACTTGCCTCACCAAAGTCTGTTGCCACATGTTGGAGCAAGATGGCTGCTGGTCCTGTGAGGGTTCAGCCTTCCTTTTCCTCCTAAGGCTCCATGGTCCCAGCTTCTTCCAACATCAGCTGTAGGCTGGGATAATTCTCATCTCTCTCCCAGGGCTCATTTCTCTCTGGGCTTGGCTGCTCTGGTCTCTCCACAAATCCAGCTGTAGACTTATCAGTCTCTCTCTTCCTGGGGCCTCTGCTGTGCTTATAGAGCCACATCTATTCTTCTATGTTCTTCTCCTATGTGTTTTCTTCCCAGAGCTGCAGCTCAAAACTCCTACTAACTCCTCTGCCTTGTCATTTTCTCTGTGAGTCCCCACCCACCAAGGGGATGGGACTCAACATCCTACTGATGTGGCCCAATAAAAACCCTAATCATAACTTAATCAAGTAAAATTGAAATCTCTGAAGATAATACAATCTAATACCCCAGAGGAACAGACCAGTTTACAGACATAATCCAATATCTATTTTTGGAATTCATAAATAACCCCAAACTGCTACAAATGGTATAGCCAAGAAATCAAGGGTTTTCTTGTACTACCCAGCTAGCACTTCAAGGGCAGAGGTGTGACTGCAGGCACAGCAGGCTGAGAATGCTGGAGCCCTGATTACCTTCACACCAGCTCACACATAAAGTGGCATTCTGTTCCAGGAGAGGAAGACTGAGAAGGTTCCCAGCTAGAACCCAGCTTGAAAAGCAGGCATGA
Organism: Chaetophractus vellerosus; assembly: GCA_004027955.1. NCBI lineage: Eukaryota > Metazoa > Chordata > Mammalia > Cingulata > Chlamyphoridae > Chaetophractus > Chaetophractus vellerosus. The sequence continues at coordinate 7,705 of PVKH010029995.1, read as the reverse complement.
GACACCAAAAGAAGCAGACCACTGTCCCTGTTCTGGAGAAGTGGTACAGAGGCCATGTCCCTGGGGAGAGTCAGAGTGCTTTGAAGCTTCTCCCACAGGAACTGACTTTATTCAGAACAAAATGTATTTTAAGTCTAAGCATGCTGACAAACACAATGGTGATTTTGTAAATAAGCATTAAGAGGGGTCTGGTAGTTCAATGAGAGAAACAAGGGAAACAAGAAATTTGCCAGTGGTAACCAGGAAAAGAAACAACAAAGAAAAGCCTCCTGGGTTTGGAACAAACCTCAAAGTCTGATTTTAAAAATTATACCTACAAAGGGACCTGAATTTAATTGGATCAGACTGTGGAACAATTTATGCCTAGGGCATTGTGGAAAACAATAAAACAGTAAGCTAGAAATTAGTGGAGGCTAAAATCTGGGTATCATATCAACAGACAAACAGCTTAACAGAAATGTCAGTGAAAGACACAGTCAGACAGCTCTGCTAAAATCTCTATCATCCTAGACTGACTATGAGCATGTACAAGGTTGCATACTCTAAGAAGTGATAGCTGAGAAAGAAATAAACTGAGAGAGAAATAAACTTTACTAAAATAGTCCAGCCACATCACTAAACAAAAAAAAACAAGCAAACAAGAGCAATAATAATCTCCAGAAAAGGGGATCAGTATTGAGAAATGTTATAATATATTATTTAAAATGTTCTTTTTTTTCAATTAAAAAATTACAGGAATGCAAAGAAACAGGAAGGTATCACCAATGCACAGGAAAAAAGAAGAGTAGGCAACAGAAACTGCCTTTGAGATGAGCTGTTAATGTTGATCAAAACAGTTACTGTTAATATATTCAAGGAATTAAATGAAACCATTCTTAAAGATTATAGGAATGTGTGATGACAATATGTCATTAAATATAGAATATCAGTAAAGAGATACACATTATTAAGAAAAAGAACAAAATGGAACTTCTGGGGTTAAAAAGTACAATAACTAAAATAAAAAGTGCCCAGGAGAGTTTTAAGATTGGAGTTGGCAGAAAAAAAGAATCAGAGAATGTGAAGACAAGACACTTGAATGAGTCAGGCTGAGGAGCAGAAAAGAAAAAGGAATGTTAAAAGTCCAAGACAACTATGGGACACCATGAAGCACACCAATATATACCATATGGGAGCCCCAGAAAGAGGAGAAAGAGATAAAGGATCAGAAAGAATAGTCAAAGAAATAATGGCAAAGAATTCCTGAAACTTAGCAAAAGATGTGAATATACACATCCAAGAAACTCAGAGAACACCAGACAGGATAAGCATGAGGAAGAATAAACCCCATCATATATTGATTACACTATCAAATGCGAAGGACTAGGAGAGATTTCTGAAAGTTCCAAGATAAAATAATTTGTTATGAAAGAGGGATTCTCAATTAGACTGGGTGTTGATTTCTCATCAGAAACCATGGAAGCAAGAAGACAGTGGGTTGAAATACTTAAAGTGTTGAAGGAAAACAACCACCAACCCCCAATTTTTTATCTGGTCAGACTTTCAAAAATGAGGGAGAGATTAAGACATTCATAGATAAAAAGGTGAGAGAGTTCATCATCAGTAGACCTGCCCTACAAGCAATACTAAAGGGAGTTCTTTAGAATGAAAGGGAAAGTCACTAGACAGTGGATCAAAGCAGCATCAGAAAATAAAGAACAGTGGTAAAGGTTACCATTTAAATGCCAGTGTTATTATATTTTGTTACTTGGGATGTAACTCCATTATTAATTCCTACAGGTGCTAAAGTGCAAACACATAAAATGTAATGATAAATCTATGTTTTTGGACATAAAATGTATAAAGATATAAGTGGTAACAAGTACAAAAAGTGGTGGGAGGACAGAGGGATATAAGAAAAGTATATGTGCATGCAATTGAAATTAAGTTGGCATCAAATCAGATATGATTGTTATATATTTAAGATGTTAAATTTTAACCCAATGGTAACCACCAGAAAAATAGATTAAAAATATATCCAGGTAGAAATGAGAAGGCACTCAATATAGCACAACACACAAAAAGGCAAATAATATAAAAGTAGGCTTTAACGGAAGTGAGAGACAAAAAAGGTATAAGAGTTACAAAGGTTAAACAACAAAATGGGAGAAGAAAGTCCAGTATTATCAATAGTAACTTTAACTGTAAATGGATAAAAGTCTCCAGTTAACAGTCAAGACAAGCAGAATGGATTAAAAAAACATAACCCAACTACATGCTGTCTGCAACAGGCTCACCCTGTAAAAGATACAAGTAGGTTAAGGGTGAAAGAATAAAAAAATATTATTCCATGCAAGTAGTAGCCAAAGATGAACTAGGGTGGCTATAGTAATATCAGATAAAATAGACTTTAAGTAAAAAACAGTTACAAGGGACAAAGATGATCAATACATACTAATAAAGAGGACAATAGGAGATGTAACAATTATAAATAAATATGCACCTAACAGCAGAGCTCTGAAATATATGAAGTAAATACTGACAGATTTGAAGGGAGAATTTAATGGTTCTCCAATAATATTAGGAGATTTTAACACACCACTCTCAATAATGGATAGAACATCTAGTCAGAATATCAATAAGGAAATAAAGGACTTGAATGATACACTAAACCAACCAGACCTAACAGACATATATAGAACACTGCTCTTAACGTAAACAGAATGCATATTCTTTTAGAGTGCATATGGATCATTCTCCAGAATAGACCATATGTTGGGTCACAAAACAAGGCTCAATAAATAAAAAATATTGAAATCATATAATGTATATTCTCTAACCACAATGGAATGAAGCTAGAAATCAACAACAAGGGGAGAGCTAAAATATTCACAAATATGTGGAAACTAACCAACATATTCTTAAACAACCAATAGGGTAAAGAGGAAATCAGAAGCAAAACTAGGAAATATCTTGACGCAAGTGAAAATGAAATTGCAACATATCAAAACTTATGGGGTGCAGCAAAAGCAGTGCTGGGAGTCAAATTTATATCTCTAAATGCTCACAGTAAAAAAGAAGAAAGACCAAATCATAAACCTAAACTCAAAACTGGAAGAACTAGAACATGAAGAGCAAACTATACCAAAGTGAGCAGAAGGAAAGAAATAACAAAGATTGAGATAAATCAACTAGAAAACCAAAAACATAGAGAGAAACAACAAAACCAGAAGTAGGCTCTTTGAAAAGATCAACAAAATTGACAAACCATTAGGTAGACTGATAAAGAAAAAAAGAGAGAGGATACAAATAATGAAAATGGAAATGAAAAAGGGGGCATTAATACCAACAACACTGAAATAAAAAGGACTATAAGAATGCACTATGAGCAATTATATGATAACCTGGATGAAATAGATAAATTCCTAGAAACATACAAACTACCTACATTGACTCAAGAAAATATAGAAGACATCAACAAACCAATTACAGTAAAGAGATTGAATTAGTAAATAAAAAACCTGTCAATAAAGAAAACCCAAGACCATATGTATTCAGAGGGGAATTCTACCAATCATTCCAAGAAAAATTAACACCAAATCTGCTCAAATTATTCCAAAAAATTGAAGAGGAGGGAATGTTACCTAACTCATTCTACTAGGCCAACATTGCCCTCAAGACTACAGCTGGATAAAGATGCCCAAGAAAATAAAACTACAGAGGAATATAACTCATGAATATAGATACAAAAATCTTCAACAAAATGCTAGCAAACTAAATCTAAAAGCATATTAAAATAATTATACACCATGATCGAATGGGATTTATCCCTGGTATGCGGAAAAGGCATTTGACAAAATCCAAAATCCTTTCTTGATAAAAACACTCAGAACACCAGGAATAGAAGGAAACATCTTCACCATGATAAAGGGCATAATTGAAAAGCCCACAGCTAGCATCCTACATAATAGTGAAAGACTGTAAGCTTTCACTCTAAGATCAGGAACAAGATAAGGATGTCCATTGTCACCACTTATATTCAACCTTGTACTGGAAATTCTTGCCAAAGTGATTAGGCACAAAAAAGAAAAAAAGGCATCGAAATTGGAAACAAAGAAGTAAAAATGTTCCTATTTGCAGGTATAATCGTATATACAGAAAATTCTGAAAAACCCACAGCAAACCTCCTAGAGCTAATAAATGAATTCAGCAAAGGGATGGGGTACAAGATCAACACCCCAAAACCAGTAGTATTTCTATACTCAAATAATGAGCAATTGGAAGAAAAAGTCAAGAAAGAAAAATTCTATTCACAACAGCAACTAAAAGAATCAAATACCTAGGAATACATCTAACCAAGGATGTAAAGGGCTTGTACACAGAACAGTACTAAATATTGCTAATAGAAATTAAAGGTCTAAATAAATGGAAGGATGTTTCATATTCACGGATTAGAAGACTAAATATTAATAAGATATCAATACTACCTAAAGCAATTTATAGAATCAATGCAATCCCAATTAACATTCCAACATTTTGAAAAAGAAGAATCAAGTTTGAGGACTCACACTTCCCATTTTAAAACTTATTACAGAGCCACAATAATCAAAAAAGCCTGGTACTGGCACAAGGAGAGAATATAATCAAATGGAATTGAATTGGCAGCTCACAAATAAACCCTCACATTTATGGCCAACTGATTTTTGACAAGGGGACAAAGACCACTCAATTAGGAAAGAATAGTCTCTTCAACAAATGATGCTGAGAAAACTGGAACTTCATTTGGAAAAACAAAAACAAAAAAAAATCAACTCAAAATGCATCAAAGACCTTATTATAAGAGCAAAAACTAGCAAACTCCTAGGAGAGAACATAGGGGATACATCTTCAAGACCTTGTATTAGGCAGTGATTTCTTAGCCTTTACACCCAAAGCACAAACAACAAAAGAAAAAAAATAGATAAGTGGATCTCATCAAAGTTAAAAATTTTTATTCCTCAAAGGACTTTCTCATGAAAGTTAAATGATAACCTTCAAAATGAGAGGAAATATATACAGAGATCCTTCAATTTAACAAGAAAAAGCAACCCAGCTAAAAAATGGACAAAAGACTCAGACATCTCTCCAAAGAAGATATACAAGTTTCCAGAAAGCACATGAAAAGATGCTCAAAATCATTAGCCATCAGGGAAATGCAAATCAAAACCACCATGAGATACTATTAGAATGGCTGCTATTTTTAAAAGGAAAAAAACAATGTTGGAGAGGATACAGAGAAATAGGAACACTCATTCAATGCTTGTGGCCATGTAAAATGCTGCAGGCTCTGTGAAAGACAGTTTAGCCATTCCTTGGAAAGCCTAGAATAGAATTACCATATCATCCAGTAAGCCCACTACTAGGTATATACCCAAATATTTGAAAGCAGGAACTCAAACAGATAGTTGCACACTGATGGTCATAGCAGCATTATTCACAATTGCCAAAAGATGGAAGCAACCCAAGTTTCCATCAACCAATGAATGTATAAATAAAACGTGGTATATTATTCAGCTGTATGAAGAAATGAAGTCTGACACATGCAACAACATGGATGAACCTTAGCTATCAGGTTGAGTGAAACAGGCCAGACACAAAAGGATGAAAATTGTATGACTTCACTGTTTTTTAAACAATTAGAGTAAGTAAATTCCTAGAGCCAGAATTTAGAATATAGGTTACCAGGGGATTGGGTTGGGTTGGGATAAGGAATTGGAAGTTAAGCCTTAAAATGTACAGGGTCATATTTGGAATGATGGAAGTGTTTTGGTAATGGCTGGTGGCGATGGTAGCACAACGCTGTGAATGCAATTAACAGCATTTGAAATATTTATCTGAATATGATTAAAAAGGGAAATGTTAGTTTGTATATAAGGTAACTGTGGCAGTTTGAGATTATTTCATGAATCCCAAAAAGAGAAAGATTAGGCTTGCAAAATAATCTTCCGCTGGGTGTGATACCCTTTTATTGGATTAAATTCAGCTGGGGATCCATCTTATCCATGGCATATAAGCCCCTTCTCAATTGGAGGTGGAGTGGACATCACCATCCCAGAATCCTCAGGATGGGGGAAAGACCTATCGACTAGAGTAGACTTACTGATATTCTGTTATAGACATATTGTGATTCAAGCAATGGAAGAAATTACAACACTAATGTGGAGCCAGTGGCCACTGGACACTCTGGGGGCAGGGAGAGGGAAAAGCAGTTGTAATACAGGGACTTTTTCTGGACTTGAGAATTATCCTGAGTGACATTGCAGCGACAGATATAGGCCATTTTATATCATCATATAACTATGGGGGAGAGAGTGTGGTCTACAATGTGAACTATGGTCCATGCTTAATGGCAAAGCCCCAGGATATATATATCCATTGCAGGTGATATGCCACACTAATGAAGGATGTTTATGTGGGAGGTTGTGAGAGGTGTGGGAGGTGAGGCATATGAGAATCCCTATAATTTTTGTGTAACATTTATGTAATTTAAGCATCTTTTTAAAAAAATTTAAAAAAAAGAAAAGGGAGTACAAACAGAAATCACATAAAAAGGTAAATGTAATTTTAACAGTATTTGTATTAAATATTAATGGTCCATTTAAACAATCAATATTATCAGGCCCAAAGGGATTATTACCAAGTGTCAACCAGTGATACATTTGGAAAAAGGCATTGACCAGAAGGGGAAAATATTAAATGCAAATGAGTATTTATGGTTAAGAGATTTCAAAGTGAGTTGGCAGTGAGTTCTAGAGGTTACGATTATGCACGTTTCAGGAGGATCTCACTGACTGACTCAGTAAAGAATGCCTCAAGCAGGGGAGCTCCTGAGTGCTCTAGAGACATCTTGATGCTATAGGCAGGGCAGATAACCCCAGGAAATTGGCACACTATCAGTGGACCTTACCTTGGAATATATGATAACCTATCTCCCCAGTACTTCAGAGTTAGACTCATTTATAATTTTTTACACATGTTTTTTCTGGCCCTTTTATTTGAACTTATAAATAGCACTATACCTGTTAAATACATATCCCAGAGACTTAAATCTTCTGCCTGTTCATATGCCTGTTGAGCCCTGAATCTCAGTAGAGTTGCAGCCGACATCTACTCTCCAGTTCATTGCACTTACCCAGGACAACTAACAAAAGGATGATGATGAACAATGTCCATATCCAAAAAAAACCAAACAAACAAACAAAGTGTCTATAACTGCAAGTAAACAGTTTCATCCATCAGCTCCATTGTGTCTAAGTCCCCTCTCAATTGGAATCAGAGGGAGCATCACCATTCCCAAATCCTTAAGACAGAGGAATGAACAAAACAAAGGAGCAATGCAACTACAAAAAAAAAAATTCAGCTGGGGAGCCTTTGATTCTCTTACCTGTTAAGATTGCTGTAGGCTTTTTATTGGACCATGTCAGTGAGGTGGGACTCAGGTTGAGTCCTGGCCCCTTTGCTGAGTCTGATATAAATGGACACTCAGACAGACACAGAAAAGAGAGAGTTTTGTCATTTTTTATCCTGCCATGTGACAGAAAGGAGAAAGCTCAAACAGTTGAGACACTGGGGAGAGATGGGCCATTTGTCTGAGAGCTTGCAGCTGAAATTGAGGAGAGCAGAAGAGTCAAAACTGACATAGGAGGCCAGGAAAGAGACAGCCGTATGCCGGATTGCAGCTGAAATC
>PVKH010029994.1:0-12565 GCA_004027955.1 Chaetophractus vellerosus | reverse complement strand
CATGAGGGCTCTTTTTTTGGGTTTTCACATGAGAATATGGGGTTACTGGAAATAAATCCTAGGAACATGTGGGGACCCCCAAATACTGCAGCCTCCAGGAGTTTTTCACTTTCTTCATGGTCAACTCTCAGCATCCTGCCATTCATCAACATCACTGATTAAATGTTCCCTCCAGTTTATGGCTCCAGTGGCTTCTGCTCCATGTCAGTGGATCTCAGCTGTATCTATGGATTCGCCTGTCTCCAGATTTCCTGTGAACTCAGTTCTCTGGTGGGTTCAAAAAAAGTCTTTGATTTTTAGGTTACCCAACTTTTTCGTGGTATAAGGACGGGAGTGACAACTTCCAAGCTCTTTACATGTTGGAACTGAAACCAAAAGTCCCAGTTATATTTTAAATCTATTCTAAAATTTTATTGAGAATTAGAAGTAAAAGGATACCACAACTGCACCCAAACAGAACAAAAGTATCTCTTTTTCCCTGCTATGTGAGAAACTTTTCTTTATCTCTCTTCTCCTTGCATTTTTACACTTCCTTGATACAACTGTAAGTTTAGATCTATATTATAAATTTTGGGGAAATGATTATACTTGTCAGATTTTATAATTGACATTGTATAAGTCTTATACATAATTATTTGGATTTAACTCTACATTTTACAGGTTACATTGTCCATTTTCCATTATTTCCTACCAGGACTTACAGTTTTTTGGTTGGTTGGTTTGTTTTGTTTTTGGATTGATCTCTTGGTCAGCTGAAATATGTTTGGCTAGATATTTCAGGAAGACTTAATGCTGGTATAATTTCTGAACCCATGAATGACTAAGAGTATCCTTGTTGCTTTCACACATAATCCACAAGTGATCTGAGTATAGAATTCTTGTACTCAGTCTCCTCTTGAAACTCTGTTGACTTTGTCCTATGAATTTTTCCATTTAGTGTTGCAAGAAATTTGAAGTCCCATAAAATTTTCCCCTTCATAGATATCTTATATTTTTCTCCTGGTATGGTTTTAATATTTTTCATTATTCTTGAAATTCAAACACTTACCAAGATATGTCTAGATGTTGGTTTCCTCTCATTAATGTTATCTGTATTTCATGACCTCTTTCACTTTTAATGTTCAAGTGTTTCTTCACCTCAGAATATTATTTTTTATTATGAAATAGTTAAAACTATTGAAAGAGAATGAAATCTTATAATGCAAATGTCTATATCCATCAGCCAGTTTTAATAAATCATAATATTTTGCCATATATACCATGGATAACTTGGCAATGAACTAAAATTTACAGATATAATTGACATTTATTGGACATTCTTCTGCTATCCTATTCCCATTTTAAACATAAATGTAAATACTATTCTGATTTTTATGTCTATCCTTCTTATAAATGTCTTTATACTATATATATATGAGTTAGAAACAATTTGCTATTTTTTGCATGTTTAACTTTAAAAACAATGCAGAAACATATTGTACATACTTTTCTGAAACTTACTTTTCCAGTCCATCTTCTGTTTTTGAAAGTTTTCTATGGAAGTAGCTGTAGTCTCTTTTAATCATTTTAATTCTCTGCCTCATCCCATTATGTGAGTATATCATAATTAATTTATTCATTATCATGTTGATGGACATTCATGTCATTTCCAAATGCTCCCAAATGTAAATTATGTGCTGTGAATATTCATTCATCTGACTCACCTGTCTCCTGGGGTGCCTGTGTGGGAGTTTCTCTAGGTTTTGTACCAAGAAGTGGAGTTCCATATAATACGATATGGTTGCCTTTGAAAGTAATTTTATAAAGCTAGCCCTTAGTAGCTCTTACTATGTGCTGGGCACTATTCTAATAGTTAATCTCCATAGAGTCATTCATTTCCGGAATAACTCTATGAAGTGGGGTCTTAGTTTGCTAGGGCTGCTATGACAATCACTACACACTGGTTGGCTCAGCAACAAGAATTTATTGTCTCACAGTTTTGGAGGCTTGAAGTCCAACATTGAAAAGGCCATGCCTCCTCCCAAGAGTCTATAGCGTTCTGGTGCTATTTAGCCACCATCCTTGAGGTTCCTTGGCCTGCATCTCCACCTCCTGTCACAGGCTCTTCTGTTTCCACTGGCTTCTGGCTTCTTCCTGTGGCTTTTCTGACTGCAAATTTTCTCTCTTTTCAAGGCCTCCAGTTGTAGAGATGAAGACCCACCCTGATTCAGTTTGGCCATACCTTAAGTAAGAATAGCACCTTCAGAAGGTCCTATTTATAAATGAGTTCACACCTACAAGCACATGGGTTAAGATTGAGAACACCTGTGTTGATGGGATTCATGACTCAATCTACCAGGGGGAGGTCATATTCACTATCCTTATTTTATAAGAGAAAACCAAGGCACAGAGAACCAGGTGTCTTGTTCAAGGTCACAAAGACATTGTGGTAGAGCCAGGTCTGAACCCAGGTAATCTTGCCCAGAGTCTTCACATTTGACCGCTATGCCATATTGGTTAAAATGTAATCTGGTTCCTCTTGGTTCAGTTTTGTAAATTATATTTTTCTAGAAATTTATTTTGTCTAAGTTTTCAAATATTTTTCATATGCTGTTTTTATTATACGTTATTATCTTTATCATCTATGCTGTAGATGTGTTTATATCTATTTTTATATTTTTAATATTTTATTGTCCCATTTCTCTTTTATAAACATATGGAATATAGTTATCATGTTTTACTGCCCTTGTCTGATAATTCTGACAACCATATCACTTTTGGGTATATTTCTATTTATTGATTTTTTTCCTCCTTATTATAGATCATATTTTCCCTGCTTCTTTTCATGCTTGATAATCTTTGGATGCTGAACATTGAGAATTTTATCTTGTGTGCTGATATTTTTGTATTCCTATAAATATTCTTGGACTTTGTACTGAGATGCAGTTAAGTTACTTATAAAAGTCATCTTTTTAGGTCTTGCTTTGAAAATATAGGTGGGACATGAGTGGTGCTTGGTCCAAGGATAATTATCCCCACCATTGAGGCACCCCCTTCTGTGTACCCTGCCCTGAGCCCTGTCAATTGTGAGGTTTTCCTGCTGGCTGGTGGGAAGAGGCCCTTCTGCTTCCTCTAATCTGGTGGATGGTCTTCCCCCAGCCTCAGGGCGCTTCCATTCACAGTGCACTGATCCGTCCTCTGAAGATCTCCAGGGCAGGGGATTCCTTCTCTACACAGCTCTCTCCTCTCGGGTGCTGTGTCCTGAAAACTCTACCTGCCATGGTCCCCCTGAACTCTGAACTCTGCCTCCTCAAGGGAGTCTGCTGGGTTCCATCTGGGGCCTTCCTACCTGCACAGTTCACTGGAAATTCCAAAATTGGTAAGCTGGGCAGTCGTAGCTCTCAGTTGTTAACTAGGAATCTCTGTCCTTCATTGTCTGATACGCAGTGTCTTAAAGCCATTATTTCATAGATGTTGTGTAATTTGGGTTGTTTGAGTTGGGAATGGCAAATCTTGTCCCTATTACTCTATTTTGGCTGGCTGTAGAAGTTGCCATTTAAAAATTTTTATTGTTTGTTTCCTTTTAGTTGAGTTTTGATAGTTTTTAGTGTATTCTCTCTATAAGTCCTTTGTTAGAAATGTGCATTGCAATATTTCCCCCAGTCTGGGGTTTGTCTTTTCATTCTCTTAAAATTGAGAAAAAGTTCTTAAATTTAATGAAATCCAAGTTATCATTTTTAAATAGAACATGCTTTTCATGTTGTGTCTAAAAATCCTTTGCCAAACCCAAGGTCACAAAGATTTTATAGCAGTTTTTTCCCCCTGAAGTTTTACAGTTCTATGTTTTATATTTAGGTAAATTTTAAGTTATTTGATGCATAAGGTATGGGTAGAGGTTCATTGTTTGCCTATAAAAATCCAGTTTTTCCAATACCTTTTGTTGGAAATACGATCTTCTCTCCATTGAATTGTTTTTGTTCCTTTGTCAAAAATCATTTGACCATATTTATGTGGGTATATTTCTGGACTCTCTCACTTTTTACTAACTTATGTGTCTATTAATTTTCCAATACCACAAAGTCTTGATTTCTATAGTTTTCTAGTGAGATTTGCTATCAGATATATGAGTCCTCCAACTTTGTCCTTACTTTCACAAATTGTTTTGGCTATTCTAATTATTTTCATTTCCATAGAAATTTTGGAAACATGTTATCTACAAAAAATCCTGCTGGTGTTTTGATTGGCATTGCATTGAATCTATAGATCAATTTGGGAAGACTTGATTTCTTAATAATATTAAGTCTTTCATTTCATGAATTTATTTACATTTGGATTTTGTCAAATGTGTTTCCTTTAACTATTCATATAATCATTTTTCTTTAGTCTGTTAATATGGTAAATTATATTGATGTTCAAATGTTTACTTCCTCTGTTTGAGGTTTCCCACACAAATTATAGGAAGTATAAATTTGAACTAGACCCATGTGAGAGAAGCGTATGGCTTTAGCTTCTCAGAGGAAAGAGCCCTTTGGAACTATGTCGGAGACATATTTTCCCATTGTCTAGAAAAAGGTGAATTTGTTTTGTTTTCTTTTTTTTTTAAAGAAGCTTTGGATAAATAAATGTTACATCAAAAATATAGGGGATTGTGGAGCAGATGTAGCTCAAGTGGTTGAGTGCCTGCTTCCCATGTACAAGGTCCCGGGTGCCTCCTAAAAACAAAAAACAACAAACAAATGAAAAAACCAACTCTGGGGAGCCAATGTAGCTCAGTGGTTGATTGCTGGCTTCCCACATACGAGGTCCTGGGTTCAATCCCCAGCCCCAGTATGTCAAAATAAAATATATATATATGGGATTCCCATATACCTCACCCTCTCCCCCTCCCACAATTTCCCACATTAACAGCGTCTTTCATTGGTGTGGTACATTTGTCACAATTGATGAACACATATTGAAGCATTGCCACCACCCATGTACTATAGTTTACATTATAGTTTACACATTGCCCCACACAATTTCATAGGTTTTGACAAAGTGTAAAATGGCCTGTATCCATCATTGGCAAGTCATGCAGGACAATTCCAATGTCCAAAAAATGCCCTCATGTTACACCTATTCTTCCCTCTCCATCCCCTCAGAACCTCTGGTTGGCCAGGGCCTTTATATCAATGATGTAAGTTCTTCCATTGCTAGAGTAATAATAAGTCGATTTTAATCCATAGTTGCATTCCCCCCTTATGTTTGTTCATTCCTCAGTCTTGAGGATTTGGGATGGTGATGTCCCCCCTGCCTCTGATTGAGAGGGGGCTTAGATCCCTTGGGGGCAGATGGAAGGAATTATCTTGCTTGCAGTTGCAGACCCTCTCCGCTTCCTGGGATGGGCATTGTCCATCATCATCCTTTTGTTAGTGTCCTGTGTAAGTCCAGTGACCTGGAGAGTAGGTGTTACAACTCTACTGAGATTCAGGGCTCAAGTGCTTTATGAACAGACCATAGGTTTAAGTCAAATATAGTTCTAATTATAGGCTCAAATAAAAGGGGTAGAAGAGCCATGTGTAGGAAAATTAGAAATGAGTCTAAATCTGTTACATTGAGGAGCATATATTCCAAAGTAAGGCCTACTGACAGAATGCCAGATTCCTGGGATTGTCTCCCCTTCATATAGTGTCGAGATATCTCTAGAGCTCTTAGGAGCTCCACTGTTTGAGATACTGTTTACTATGACAGTCAATGAGATCCTGTCCTGCTGAGACATGCATAAGAGTAACCTCTGGAATGACCTCCCAACACACTTTGAAATCCCTTATCCATAAAAACTCATTTATATTTAATACTTCCCCCTTTTGGTCAAGGTCTTTTTCCAAATGCATCACTAGTCAGTTCTTGGTAATAATCCCTTGGTGCCAGGGAGGCTCATCCCCAGGAGTCATGTCCCACACTGGGGGGAAGATAGTGCATTTATATGCTGAATTTGGCTTAGAGAGAGGCCACATTTGAGCAACAAGGAGGCTTTCAGGAAGTAACTCTTAAGCAATATATAATACTAGGCTAAGTTTCAATTTCACAAGAAAAGGTTCATAAGTACAACTCTCAATATCAAGGGCCTGGCATAATGGTCTGTCATCCTCTGCTAGGCACTGCCCATGTTCTCAGGGGATTCTTTCTGCTCTATTAGAGAATGTAGCAGGACTTCCCAGGATGGGAATTCAGTATTCTTTCAGTTGTTGTGTGGGTCTTCACCCACTGAGACAATGCCCCATTACCTCTTGAACATATTCATATGCCATAGAGGCAAGCTCCAGATGCACTCCTCCCCACATATCCCCCCATCACCAACACCTTGCACCAGTGATCCTCCCTTCCTACAGTTGTGAACCTTCTGTGATCCAAAATCTCCCCAAAAACAAAGACAAAAACTACTAAGAAAATAACATAATAATAATAAATAACAAATAAAATACAAAAATAAAAAAATTTTCATTATGTCTTTCATCACTGTAAGATCTGTTATCTTTTATGTACAGTGAAAATTTCTTCTGTATGTTCCCTCAGTGTCTTATTTTTTCTCTTTTTCTTCAAAGAAGGTTTAGGTTACAGAAAAGTCTCATAGACAATATAGGAGAGGGAGCAGATGCGGCTCAAGCAGTTGGGCGCCCACCTCCCACATGAGAGGTCCCAGGTTTAGTTCCCAGTGCCTCCTAAAGAAGATGAGCAGACTCAACAAGCTGATACAGTGAGCTGACACAACAAGCAGACACAAAGAGCAGATGCAATGAGCAGACAATGAGCAGACAGACAAGGAAGCCATCTTGGGGGAGGGGAATATATGGGATTCCCGTATACTCAATGCCCTCCCCTCTCCCACTCTCCCCATTAATAACATTTCACATGTGTATGGTACATTTGATACAAGTGATGTACAGATATTGAAGAACTGCTGCTAACCATGGTCAGTGGTTTACATTGTGGTTAACACTTTGCCCATACAGTTTTATAGGTTTTGACAAAATTTTAAATGGCTTGTATCCATCATTACAAGATCATGCAGAACAATTCCAGTGCCCTAAAAATGCCTTATATTCCATCTATTCTATTTTTCTCTCCTACCCTCAGAACTTACGGTAACCAGTAAGCTTCAATTTTTAAAGAATAAGGTTCATAGTTACATACATTAATATTGAGTGTTTGACATATTGGTCTGTTTTCTTTTATTAGGCACTGCCTATGTTCTTGAACGATTCTTGCCCCTCTGATTGAGAACATAGCAGGATTCCTCAGGATGGGAGTTTAATATTTTCTTGTTTATTGTGTGGGTCTCCACCCACTGAGATAACACCCTATGGCAAGATGAACAGTTTCATATTCCATGAAGGCATGCCCCATGTGCACACTATCCCACATATCCTTTCACTCCCCATGCTCAGCACCAGTGATCCTCCCCTGCCATATTTGCCAAAAGAACATTCCCACTACTGTAATTTTAACCACAGACCTGTAAATCCCCAGAGTTCACCTGCTCTTCCTCCAACCCTTCCCCCAGTTCCATGGATAGTCCAACACAAGCCTCCACCCAATTCCTTCTCATATTCCTACACAATTAGTCGAACTTCTTCACTGAAGGTGAAACCCTTTCAAAGTTCCCACCTTTACGCAGAGGTCTCAAGAACACTTGCCTACCTTGCAAGGACCCAGTATCTCCGGTTTCATTGCTTACCAATCTCTGAAATCTATATTTTTTATTTTGGCATTTTCTCCTAGAGCATTATTGGTTTCTAAGATTCTTTATAACTTTGGTTTAATATATCTAGTTTTTTTAATCCTTGGAATTGTTTCCTTACATTGTTGAGAATACAGCAATTTTATATATCTTTGTCATACTTAATTTGGCATTTTGGGTTTTTTTCCAGTTAGATATCTTTTCAGGAGATTTAGAGCACTGAACTGTCTGGAGTGATAGTCTTGGGCTATCAATATTTATTAATTTATTTTAAACCTTTTGTTGTGATTTTCTTTTAGGTATATTTCTTTGGGACAGCAGATAGATTTTTTTTTTTTTTTTTGCCTTTTAACCTATCCTGAGACTCTCTCTCTTTAAGTAGGTGAATATAGTCCATTTATGGTTACAATCATTATTGATACATTTGAACTCTTTTCTTTCTTATTTTGTTCAATATCTGCTTTAGATCTTCCAATGATACTAGTCAATTATTTCTGCCAAGATATGCCTTGGCATGAAAAACCCAAAATGCCCAGGTAGCTGATGTAGCTTAAAGCTCAGATTCTTGCTGTGACTCCAATGGTGAGCATCCGCCCCTTTTGGGAATCAGGACCTCTAAACCTGTACAGATAGGAAGTCTAAATTCTCACATGGTTCACTGGAAGTGATGATAAGCAGGGCTGCTTCTAGTTCCACCCATTTGTACCTGGACCCCTGTTTTCTACCTACTGGGGACAGAGAATCATACAATGATCATTGATTTAGAGTATATACTGCATCCCAGAGGGTGGTGTCCCTTGTAGCAGGGAATTTTCTCTGAGATGACACCTTAGCTATGCTCTCAACAGATCATTCCATTGTTCCATTAGGACAAGAGCTTCTGGTGATGTGGAATGTGATATGACTCATCGATCCTGCAGTCATACACCAGCACATGCACCTCCTTTGCTGTAAAGTGGGTCCCTGAGTCTAACACAGTCCCTTGTGGCAGCCCATGCTTGTGGGCCCATAGATAGTCTACACCTGCACGCATTTTGCCAGCACTGGCATGGGCAATGTCAGATGCTGGCCGGTGCCAACTGGTTTGTCTATGTGAATGTTTGGTATGCCTTACATGAGGATGCTCTCTGGCAGGTGATAAGAGGCAATCAAAGATCTTCACACTTGATGCCCAGCCCCATAGGTGTATCCCAATGCCTCACCCCAGACCTCCTCATCCTCAGTCTTCCAAACTCTCTCCATCCAGGACCCAGACCAGCTGGCCACGCCATTTGCCACTGACCATATATCTGTCTATGTTCTAATCTCAGGCTGCTTCTCTTTTCACACTAGGTGAGCAATCATGCTCAGCCCACTGGGAGGATTTACCTCCCCACCATCTTTCACAGCCCAACCCATTGTGGTTTGCACCCACATACCAAACTGCCTTAGTTTGCCACAGGGCTGTTGATAGAAAGTACCAGAAAGGGATTGGCTTTCATAATGGGAAAATTATATTTGGGTAAAAGCTGAGGCCATGAAATATCCAAATCAAGGCATCATCAGAGATATTTTCTCACCCTAGTCAGCTACTGCTGATCTTAAGGTCCTGCCACTTAGTGAAGCAAGATGACAGCCTGTCTCTGCCAAGGTCCCCTCAAGGCTCACCATCACCTGGAGTTTAGCTGTGGGTGATCAGGCATATGGCAGGGTTCGTTTTCTCAGCTTTGAGCTGCTCCATGGGCCCAGCCCCTTGGGAGACTCTTTTCTTGCCTCTGTGTTTGGCTGATTCCAGACTCCAGGACCTCTCTCAGCCTTTTGGGGCCTCTGTTTTCTTGCAGTCCTCTTACTCACATGGCAGGGTCAAAATTGTGGCTTCCTTTTTCTGTGTGTGTCTCTCTGTGTCTCTGTTTATATAAAGCTCCAATAAGAGGGTGGATACTCAACTTGAGTCATACCAGCTCTATTAGTCAGCCAAAGGGGTGCTGATGCAAAGTACCAGAAATCTGTTGGCTTTTATAAAGGGTATTTATTTGGGGTAGAAGCTTACAATTACAAGACCCAAATGAGTCCAACTCAAGGTACCATAAGAGGTACTTCTTCACCCAAAATCTGTTGCCACGTGTTGACACAAGATGAAAGATGATATCTGTGAGGGTTCAGTCTTCCTCTTCCTTCTTTAGGCTCTGTGGTCCCAGCTCCTTCTGATCCCAGCTGTAGGCTGGCATAAGGCTTATCTCTCTCCCCCTGGGGATAGTTTCTTTCTGGGCTCAATTGCTCTGTTCTCCTCACAAGGTCAGCTGTAGACTATCAGGCAAATGGGTCAACTTTCCCAGGGCTCTAGCAGCAAAACCAAGTTCTCTCCTGTGTCCTGTCTTTTTCTGTGTTCTTCTTCTCTGCGTATTTACTTCCATGCAAGAGTCTGTTTTATCTGCCCACCAAGGGGGTGGGGACTCAACCCTGCATGCCCTAATGACATGGTTGAATCAAAGCACTAATCTTAATATAATTTAATCAAAGGCATCTCAGCTGAATCCATTACAGTCAAAGGGTATCATGCCCAGAGGAACATATGTTTGTATGTTTACAAACATAATCAATATCTCTTTTTGGAATTCATAAATAATATCAAACTTCCAAACCAGCCAACCCAGAGTTTTATTCCTCAGTCAGCTAATTATAATGTTCTCCCATGTGCACCAGGCAGCTGATAAGTCACACCCAGCCTGCCACTTCTTGCAGAGGTCAGCTCCTCATTGGAATGCAAGTTCCAGTGAAGGGGATCACTATTGGAGCCTCAGTTGTGACAACAATGCTAGGCTCAGTAAGTGCTGCTGAGCATCTGTATTAGTCAGCCAAAGAGGTGCTGATGCAAAGTACCAGAAATCTGTTGGCATTTATAAAGGGTATTTATTTGGAGCAGAAGCTTACAGTTACCATAAAGCATAAGTTACTTCCCTCACCAAAGTTCTTGCCACATGTTGAAGATGGCTGCTGACATCTGCGAAAGTTCAGCCTTCCTCTTCCTCATAAGGCTCCAGAGTCCCAGCTTCTTCCATTATCAGCTATAGGCTGGGATAAGTCTTGTTTCTCTCCCAGGGCTTGTTTCTCTCCAGGCTCGGCTGCTCTGCTCTCTCTACAAGGCCAGCTGTAGACTATCATGCTAATGGCTCGTCTTTCTTCCCTGGGCCTCTGCCGTGTCTAATGGAGCCTTCTCTCTTTCCTCACATATCTGCATCTCTCTGTGTTTACTTCCTGGGGCTCCAAAATCAAAACTCCAAACTCCTCCCCTGTCTTGTCCATTTCTCTGTGAGTCCCCGTCCACCAAGGGGGCGGGGACTCAAAGTCCTACTGACATGGCCCAATCAAAGCCTTAATCATTATTTAATCAAGTAAAAGTGAAACCTCTGAATCCAATCCAATATAATATGCCCAAAGGAACAGACCAGCTCACAAACGTAATCCAATATCTATTTTTGGAATTCATAAACAGTAAACTGCTGCAGCATCCTCCATCACAAATGGAATTCTTTGGATTCCCAACTCCCACTGCCTGCTTCTAACCTAGAACTTACTTACCACTTAGGATTTCTGTTCCATTTGGTGTTCACTTGAATTTTTATCTAGATTTTAAATTCTACCTATATCTATTTCATTTTCTCTTTTTATAATTTATTCATCATTGATGTTTAGAGGAGGAGTGCACATAGCATTTAATGAATGCGCAATCTTGATCTGAAGTTCATTTTTTTACTTTATAATTTCTTTGATTAGTATTTTTCTCCATTTGCTATTTTCTCGTCAGAATAGTTATTATATGATATATTCAGATTTATGTCATCTTTATTTGTGATTATTATGATGGACTAGTCATTTTACTCTTTGCACCCCTTTCCTATAAGTTTTGAAAGGAATTCTAGCACTTTTCCTTCTATTTCACAACTCTGTTTTCAACAATATTCAATCTACTATTTCCTCCCTTTTTTTCAATTGCTTTTTTTAAATCTTCTGCTGTTTTTTTCTGATTTTAGACTACTCCTTATTTACAACTGTTTTCTCTAGTCTCCTAATAAAAATGAATTTTTATTGGGTAATTGACATGTGCTACACTTTTCCAGTGCTTATGTGAATTATCTAATTTAACAAGCACAATAACTCCATTAGGTAAGTACTATTATCAGCCCATTTTACAACTGGAAACATTGAGGTAAGATAGTTTTAGTGACTTAGTGAAGAACGTTTAGCTCATAAGTAGTCCAGAGTCTTCATCACTGCTTTCCCTCCATTGCCTGGCAAAAGGTGAAAACTCTTGGATTTTCTTGAAGAAAGGAATTAGAATATCTAAATTGATCTCCTCCTTCTGTAGGACCATTTTGCAAAGACCTTCATATTGATTCTCAGAATTCCTGGGTGTGTATCTAGATTCCTTATATAATATTCAGCAAATACAGTTTTGTCCTTTTTTTAAAAAAAATCCATTTTAATGCAAATCTATAAAGGGGACTCAGAGAGTTGGATACTGTAGCAGTTTGGCATTGTTTATGAATTCCAAAAATAGTTATTGAATTATGTTTGTAAACTGGTCTTTCAGAGGTATCACTTTTAATTGATTAAATTATGATTAGGACTTTGATTGGGCCATGGCATTAGGGTGTTGAGTCTCACCCCTTGTTGGACGGGGACTCACAGAGAAAAGACATGGCAAAGGACGGAGCTGGAGTTTTGATGTGGAGTTTTGAGCTGGAGCCCAGGAAGTGAACACACAGGAGAAGAACACAGAGGAATAGAGATGGCTCCTTAGACACAGCAGAAACCCCAGAGAGAAAGACAGAGCCATTCACCCGAAAGTCTACAGCTGACCTTGTGAAAAGAACACAGCAGTTGAGC
>PVKH010029993.1:0-12565 GCA_004027955.1 Chaetophractus vellerosus | reverse complement strand
TAGGGTTGTTGGCTGGGAGGACTGGGAGGGGCAGGTTGTAGAGCCCAGGATGCTTTGGGGGGTGGAGGGGTACTGGATGAATGCTTGAGACTTGTGGGTGAGAGGTTGTGACCACAGAAGTGGGAGTGCTCTTGTGGCAGTGTGGAGGGGAGGTGTTGCAGCTTGGGCATGAGGGTTGGGAGGCATTCATGGGGGCATATCTGCGGGGTGCTTGGGGGGATGTGGTAGTGTTCATCCTGTCTTGGTGTGTTGTGTCAGTGGGTGGAGAACACGCATGGTGGGGGGAAGGGAGATGGGATCCCTCTTTTTGGAGGTCTGATTCACTCAGAAATATACAGGGGGGTGACTTTTGGGAGCAGGGATGGTTCCCAGTGGGGACTGAACCGGTGAGCCAGGACATTTTGTTGCATGTATCTGTGAATCCTGGCAGTTGGGGAGTTGAGCCGTGGGAGTCATGGTCAGCCCTGGTGTGGGGAGGGATGGGGTGGATTGAATGGGGGGTGTTTGGTGGCCGGTTGAAGTGTTTTCCATTGCCTTGTGGAGGTGGACATGGGACAGTGTGAATGTCATCAAAATTTATAAAAGTGTACGATCTAAAATGTGGACCTTGGTAAGGACCAATGACAATTCTTGGGAACTATATTTCACTATCTGTATGTCAGTTATGTTAGTGCTGCCATCCACATACAAAAAGGTTTTGGTATCGGGGGGTAATGGAGGAGGAGGTTGAGTATATGAGATTGTCTTGTATTCTGTGTGTGACTCTGCTGTGACCTAAAACATCTTTGAAAATTAAATGAAAAATGGTGGGATGCTTGGAAGTGAGAAGCGGAAGATGTCATGAAACAGACTGGACACCAGATATTGCACCGACAAGGCAAAATGAAAAAAAAAAATTATATATGTATATATATATATTTATTATTTCACATTTTTTGTATAACCCAATCCTTTAATAATATCTTATTTTCTTTTTTCTATATTTTTAAAATTTTCTTTTTCATTTTTTAAGTTCTCTTATATTTTAACTCTTACTTTTAAATAACATTATTATTTCATTTTCCTATTCAATGCAATTGGCTATTGTTATGGCTTCACCTTTGAAGAGGCTATGGATCACAGAAGGGTCACAATAGGGATGGAGAGGATCATTGGTGGGGGGTGTCAGGTTTGGAGGTGCATGGGAGAAAGTCCACCTGAACATACGTAAAAGGTATGCATAATTGTTCAAATGTTCATGCGGCATGGTCATGGGGTGAAGAATTACTCAATAAATTGGCTTTTTAGCCATTTGTATTTCTTCCTGTAGAAGTTTCTATTCAAATCACTTGCCCATTTTTAAAATGAGTTGTTTCTCTTTTAACTTCAAGATATATCATTTCTTTTTTTTTATATTTTTACTTTTTAAAAGATACTTAGATAACATAAATGCTACACAAAAAAATATAGGGATTTCCAAATGACCCACTTCCCACACTTCTCACAATGTCCCCTGTAAACATCCTTCATTAGTGTGGCACATTCCTTGCAACTGATAATCACATCCTGGGGCTTTGCCATTAAGCATGGACCATAGTTCACATTGTATTCTACACTGTCTCCCACACAGTTCTGCCTGTTATGTGATGATATAAAATGGCCAATATCTGTCATTGCAATGTCACCCAGGATGATTCCCAAAAGGCCCCCGTATTACAACTGTTTTTCCATCACCCTGCTCCCAGAGCTTCCAGTGGCCAGTGGCTATACATCAATGTTCTAATTTCTTCCATTACTAGAATCAAAATATGTCTATAGTAGAATATCTCTAAGCCAACCCTGGTCCATAGCTCTTCCCCCAATTCTGAGGGTTCTGGGGTGCTGATGTCCCTTCAACCTCCTATTTAGAGGGGGCTTATATCCCATGAGGAAGATGGATGGAACTATCCTTCCTGAAGATGCAGACTCTCTCCATTCACTGTGATGAATCTTATCTATCATCATCTTCATGCCACTTGTCCTGGGTGAGTTGGTGTTGCAGCTCCACTGAAATTCTGGGCCACGCTGGCACGTGGAAAACCCAAAAGCTCAAGACTCTGGATATACACCTACAAACTCCAGCACCAAGTATATGTTTAAAAAGAAGGGACAGATGAGTCATGTGTAGGGAAAATATAGTTGGGTCTAACTCTGTCACTCTCAGGAGCACAAACTCTAAAATGGGATCCACTGGCAAGGCACCAAACTCCAGAGCTATCTGCCCTCACCTAGGACCTGGGTGGCTCCAAGCCCTCAGGAGCCCCACTATTCAGGGTGGTATTCATTTTGGAAGTCTATGAAATCCTGTTGAAATGTGCCTAAGCATTACCTCTGGGATGACATCCCAACTCACTTTGAAGTCTCTTAGCCATATAAACTCATTTGTCTCTATCTTTTCCATGTTTTATTCAATGTCTTTTTCCAGTTGCTTTGCCAGTTGGCACTTGGCAGCTATTCCTCAGTGCCAGGGAGGCTCATCCCTGGGAGTCATGTCCCATGCTAGGAGGAAGGTAATGCATTCATATCTTGAGTTTAGCTTAGAAGGAGGCCACGTTTGAGCAACAAGTAGGATCCCAGGAGGTAAACCTTAGGCACCCCTTAACAATAGGCTAAGTTTCAATTTCAACATCATAGACTCATAAGCAAATGCAAACCACAAGGGGGTGGGGAGAAAAAATAATAAATAAAATAAATCTTACAAAAAATAACATATCCAAGAAGGCTGAAAACAATAAGTAAAATCTGTCTATACATTCTGGCTGAATGCCTGATAAACTGGTGGATTACCTTCTCTTAGGGTGTACTAGGAATTGAACCAGGCACCTCATATATGCAAGGCAAAATTTCCTCCAATGAGCTGCATTGGCTCCACAGGTTAAGTAAGCTTCTTACAGATTATCTGGGTCTTTCTGCCCCCATTCCCTCAGGCAAGTTAGGCTTCTAACAGTTTGCAGAGCTGGGCTGGTTAGGCACTTGTCTCTGCTCACTTACTGACCTGGTTCTTCCCTCTCCCAGGGCATCTGGGTGTGGCAGCCTGCCTGATCAGATCCCCCTCCTCTCTTTCAGGGGTGACCAGTTCTGGTTGAATCTTGTTAAGATTCAAAGGGGGATCAGCTGGCCAAACTTACCAAAAAGTAATAACTTTCCTCCCTCTGCCTGACCTTTCTCCTGTCCAGGAAATGTTCCCTGCAACTGAGTTGGCCAGTGAGCCAGTGGTTTTATGAAACCTTATCATCTTGGGAGTGGGGCATTTGTGCCATTTCTAGCCACAGGAGCTAGTAACTCATGATTTTCCTTTGACTTTTTTATCCATCTTATTCATTCTTGGATGATATGCAGCACTTTTCCATTGTATAGATACCCAAAGCAACTCCCTCAGGAAGGTTTTGCCTTTTCTCCACTGTCTTTCCTGAGAGAGTTGAGTTTTGTCTATCTACCTTAATGCCATCTTTCCAGAAGTCCCTCATCCTTAATCTCTTTTTCCATATCACTCCAATAATTAAGGAGATTTGTTTGGATATCTGTCATTAATGTCTCAAATCCTGTGCTTTGTCTGAAGGTTTAATTTGTTCCTTTTGCTATTTCAAAGTATGGCTTTAAATATTTTGCTGGTGTCTTGGCATCTGAATTTTTATGTGTTTTTCTGTGCTCACTTTCTCTCTTTAGCCTATGGCTTTCTTATTGGTTGGCTTTTTGCTAAAGCTTCCTCTATTCCTCCTCCAGGAATGTTAGTATGTTCTGTTTGCTCTTTATTTGCCTCTGTATATTTTTTCATGCTCCTTTTGTCTTCTTTTGCTGCTATTTCCTGAAGTGCTAATCTCAGTAGAAGTGTTCCTCTGGAGACAACCTTCCCAGATATGGTTTTCCAATCAAAACAAATTCAGAGGACTTATGAAAGGAGTTTAGATCAATTCCAATGTGCTCTGGAAAAGGGACCCTTAAGGTCTCCAGTCTTCTCTTTAATTGTCCTCCAATATGGGCTTTCCTAAGTTTCTCAGAATGTATCACTCTTTATCTAGTTGTTCCCTGCTTCCCTAAGGTTATTCTGTGCCTTTTTTATCAGCTGACTTAGCTCCTGGTGGGACATTGTTGAGTTTGAGATTGCAGCCTACATGGGATGAAACTGTTGCACAGCTTTCTGTCACTGAGATCTGATTTCTCTGATCAACTGCCATACCCTGTGCTGGACCAACCTCTCCAGGTGGGCAGACTGACTCTTCCTTCAGTGTCTTGAGAGAGTGTACAGATGGCTCTTGGTTCCTCTCTTTCCTGGAGCACCTTGGAGATGAGATTGCAGCAACTTTTCAAGGTAGGCATGGTGAATCTTTCTACCCAGCATGGGTAAGTGTGCACTTCTCCATCCATAGGTTGTGCAGCAGCCCTTCAAAATGGGCAGGGTGAAGCTGCCCACACAGTTCACAATAGAGTGTTCATTTATCTTTTTAATAAGGTGTGGGAGGCCAGTGTGAATCTGCCTTCTCTATCCAAAGAAAGCTTACAAACTACACCAAATTTCCAGTGTTGCTGGGTATGGGGGCCTAAGCAGTGGTTTTCCAAACTGGGTTATGCTGGATCAGATACGTACAGCCCTGGGAGACTGGTGTGTTATTCAGTCACCCCTACTTCCTCTACTGCCAGTGATGGGGAACACACAAATGCTGCTGGCTTCTTAGAGGTTTGGGCATGTTTAAAACTCAACTGTGTGACAGATTGAAATTCAGGTAGCTGAATTTGCCAGTCAGCATCTTTAGTTGGTCCCAGGCCACTTCTCACCTGAGTTTTGAAAAGGCAGCTTCTGCTTCCATCAGGGGAGTGGGTCCAGAGGCTGCCTCGCTCATCAGCAGGGGATGGGAAACTGCCTTTACAAGTGGAGCAATGTGCTCACCTCCAGATGGTCATTCTCCACTTCCTATTCTTCCCTAGATGGTGCACTGTGATCTTCTGGTCTCTGGAGTCCCCAAAGTGTTGTTCCAGATGGATCCTGGCTGATTATTAGTTATCCTGTGGGATGAGCTGGTTGTTAGTGCTTCATACTCTTTTGCCATCCTGAAATATATTTTTAAGCCAATAGCATACTGAAATCTAGTCTAAGTAACATCTATTATACATGAATTTTATCAATAACATAAAAATATTCAAATAAATTAATGATTTTATTCTTTTCATATATAGATCAATTACTTTTTGGACTGCTGCCTCTCTAAAGAATTTTCTTTCTAGTTGACCAAATTACTTATAAGAGCCAGTTATTTTTGAACCAGTTGATCATTAATAGTAAGTCTAATATTGAAGTTTTTATGAGAGAGACTATCGTTATTATATCAAGTAGTTCACTGACATTATTGGTTTATGGAAAAGTTCCAAAATAGGAGTATCATTCAAATATTGAATAAAATCTGTGTGCATATAAAAATTAATATCCCAAAGAATTAATTTGCAAACCAATAACAATCTGATACAACTATGTTTAATAATTACAGTACAGAGAATCATTGGGCTCCAATTAAATAAAAATAAATAAATATTTTATATATTTTATCCAAAAAAGTGACCAGCAAATCAAAGAAAATAAAATAAAGTGTTTGTTTTGAAATCATTTTTTTTTCAAAAATAATGGATATGCAGTATATTTGAAGATTCACAAAATAAGAAGTTTTTGATTTAGTAGAATCAATGAGTAGATGTATCACATCATTTCACTTTCATGGAGGAGAAGGATTAGGACACATCTCTGTCTATTTCTGGAAGGTGATTTCAAAGATCAATAACTCAACTTACAATTTTGACAGTAACCAGTTGACAATAGTCTAATTATCTACTTTGTGTATACACATTAAATCTTAGTGCTACCAACAAAACCACTAATTTAGGTAATTGTAATTGACTAAATTAACTTAAGAAGCCAAATATCTTGCATGTGAAAAAAAGACATTTTTGAAATGATGATCAACATGATACAAGCATAACTTTTATCAGATAATGTTATTATTTGAAGGAAATGAGATTTATCTGTAAAATATAACCATGGTCTAATCTTTTCTTTCCCTTTATTTTCCTAGTATTAAATAAGCTACATGCTTCACAGAAATGATATATTAATATTCCTTTCTCTGTAACCACATTCTATGTTGTACTAAAACAAAGTTTCTAATTTAAGCATAAACAAACAGTTTATGTGGAGAATAATGCACAATTATTAATGATTGGAAAGAACTTAACTCACTCATCACTTCTTCCAAATTTTTAAATACTTTTGTTACATATATAGAAACACAGGGGGCCGGCTCGAAAGCCCAGTGGATAGGGTGTCAGCATACCACATGGGAGGCCCTGGGTTTGGTTCCGGGGATCTCTCCTAGCGGGCAGACTGCCTTGAGAATGGCAAGCCACCATGGGTGGGCCGGAGCCACCATGGGCAGGACAAGAAGCTGCCATGGACATGGCAAGAGCCACCACAGGCAGGGCAGGTTGCCCGTGGATGGAGCGCAGCCAGCCACCTGCGAACTGAAAGCCAGCCGTGAATGGACACAGAGACTGCCCACAAGCAGGGAAAGCCATGCCTGCACAGTCACCACTCTTGGCACGTCGCCGCAGCGGGGGGAAGGAGAGATATGTAATAAAATAAATAAATCTTTTAAAAAAAAAAGAAACACAGATTCTTAATATACATTCAGATTTACCTAAAAACTTTAGTTGCAAACACTTTGAAACAAATAGGTAATCATATACAGAGCAGATTCTATGATTAGACTCAACATTTATAAAAGGTAGATGGCTCTAAACTGCATGTTGTGTCTATTCTCCAAAATTTAGAATAATTAAACAAGGAATTTTGAGAAACAAGAGATTTTGAATAAAAGAAACTTTGCATTTATAGGAGTTATACATGTGTGGAAGAGAATAATCAATAAATAAAACATGTTTTCTACATATTTTTAAAATTTACTGAAGTATATCACTTATACATAAACACATAGAAACAATAAGTATACAATAATAGTTGTGAATTTACAAAACATACATATCATGCAAGGCTCTCATACTTCACCCTACCACCAATACATTATATTGTTTTGAAACATTTTTAATGAATGATGAAAGAGCATCTTCAATATATTATTAATAACTAAAGTATTTTGTATTTGGTGTATTTTCCCCCAAACCACCCTATTAATATTATTATTATTATTTAATTTATATGTGGCCATACATAAACAATAAGTGTTTCATAATAGTTATGAATTTACACAGCAAACATGCATAACTTCAGACAAAGTTCTAAATATCATTAAGATATCAATTCCATTCAAATTAATATACAGAGTCAATGCAATCTTCATAAAAATTCCACCAGCATTTTTAAATGAATGGAAAACTTGTTTATCAAAATTTAACTCAAAATGGATCAAAATCCTAAATATAAAAGCTTTTTATATTTTCTGCTTTTGTATTAGTAAGCTCAAAACTAGAGCAGTCCTCTTTGAGTTTGTGTATATTTTTCTCTCATAATCCAAAAGCTACTAAATGGCATAGTAGATGTGAATTTAACTATTATTTCCACATCCTTGGAGTGTGTTTCAAAAATCTGATAAAATGAGTAAGCAGCATTAAAAAAAAATTAGAACCTACAGGGGCCAATGTGATATTTGGCAGAAGGTGGTAGAATGGTGGCAGTGAGAGAATGAAGTTAAGGAATAGAGTGCTTCCACTTTCTGAAGGAAGAATGTAGCCATTATTGTGTAGACAACAGGAAAACTCTAAATGTGTAACTACATATAAGATATACAGTAGAAGAAGGACTGATGCACCACTGAATTTTTTTATGAGAAGATATAGAAAAAATAAGAATATCATTCTTTTAGCAAACACTTACTGAGGAAACAATGGGCCAAGAAATCTATTGTGTAATAGAATCAGAGTAAAGAGGTATCATGCATGCTTCTTTAGATTAACAATGGAGTCTTTACTATGAAGTAAGAATGACTGTAATATAGGAAATTGTTAAAGAAAAAAGCAAAATCAGAAAGCAAATATGATTTTGGACAGTGGAGAAAAGTTAAAAAATTTGGATAGATGTGAGTATTGATAACACTGAATTTGAGTTGTATTATGCATTGTTTTAGAAATTTACTCTGCTCAACCAGCATGTGAGAAACACTTCAGTCCATATTTGAACATCAAATTTTACTGAGCTGTTGGGCCAACCCAATCAAAATAGTCAGGGTCTAGTTACACAAGTACATACTTGCAAACCTGATTCATGTGCTAATCTTCAAAAATTCTTAAAATCAAAGCAAAGGAGTCTTAACATTCTAGGTGGTATGTTATATCATCTCATCAGTGACATGATTTCCACATTGAATATTAAAATATTTCACAAAATGAAATCAAAGTGATTTTATTCAAACTTATAATTGCTTATAAATTAGCAAATATTTATTCTATATTTGTTGTTAGTTTTTGAAGATCTTACAATTTATTGAAAGCCAGTAATATGGTTTGTTTTTTTCAAAAATTGCCATATAAATTTATAAAAGTGTGGGTGTTTGTATGCATACATATATACACTTATGCACTAATATTGAGGGTTATAACATACAAACACAAAGTGAACAAATAATTATAGTGATAATACACACATAAGTATAAACAATGATTCTACAAACCATAATCCTATATGCTGATATTTAATATATTACTTAATTTCTATAATTTAAAAAAGCAGGGAAAACTAAACTATATTGCTAAGCATTTGTTGTTGATTTTTGATTAAAGATTTCATTTTCTAAATTAAAATTTAGTGGTTTCAATTTTTACTCTATTAGATAGCCTAAAATTTCTTAAATATTCCAAAAATATTAGTTATTATTTTTATAATCTTTGTGGTAGATTGATATAGTTATGAATACCAAAATAAATATTGGATTATGTTTGCAAACTGGCCTGTTTCTCTGGGCATGATTGAATTATGATAAGGACTTTGATGGGGCCACATCAGTAAGGCATTGAGTCCCAGCCTCTTGGTGAGTGGGGACTCAGAGATAAAAGACATGGCAAAAAGGAGAGAGTTGGAGTGTGATGTTGGATTTCTAATGCAGAGTTTTAATGCTAGAGCCTGGGGAAGTAAGCACACAAAGGAGCTTTGTCATAAGGAAGGAGAGAAATCCCCAGGGAAATAGATGAGTCATTTGCCTGATATTAAACAACTGGTTTTGTGGAGAAAAGCCTGAGTCCAGAAAGAGACAATGCCTGGGAAGAGAGGAACCCAGGAAGCCTGAACCCTGGCAGATGTCAGCAGCCATCTTGCTCCAACATGTGGCCAGAGACTTTGTTGATGGAAGTAACTTACACTTTATGGCTTGGTAACTGTAAGATTCTACCCCCAAATAAATACCCTTTATAAAAGCCAACAGATTTTTTGTATTTTGTATCAGCACCCCTTTTGTCTAACTAATACAGTCTTTGAAATATTACATTTCATTTTCTATAATCTCAACCTAAATGAAAATATATCAGAGGAAAACACAACTTTCACAGTCTTTATATGTATTCAACAAATATTAGTCATCAATTGATACATACCAGGAAGGTTCTAGGTATTGGTTAGGAGCAGTGAACAAAACCAAGACCTCCCATCATGATGTTTAATTTCTGGTGAGAAAGTCAATAAAAATAAAGAGACATGAGATAATTTTTTCATATGCTAGAAAATTAAAAGTGATTTACAAAAAAGTAAAGAGCACAGAAGAGATGTCAAGAAATATTGGATGAGGGAAGAGCATTTTTATTTAAGGTTTCATCAGTAGGCTTCATTGAGAAAATAATATTTGAGTAAAACAGTCACCCAGGGAAGAATTAATTTTCAGATTAAAAAAATCAACAGCACAGTAAATATTCTTAATATTATTAGTTGAATCAAACAAATAAGAGCTCATCTTGTAGAACATGCCCACATTAAAAGTGGTTGACATTCTTTGATTAATATTGAAATATGTATTTCTATTTATGAAGGTATATGCCAAATAAGTCTGTTGTTAAAAGTATTTTTTCTTCTACTTCTATTCATCTTTTATTTACTTATTTTTTTCTTTAGGTTGAGAATGGAGAATTTTAAATGTCTTTTTAAATGTTTTGCAAGTTTATAAGCATCATGCTTTTATCTCATTCAATCATCAAACACATATATGAGGCTCTGAGTGCTTAGATAACATTCTCAAGGTTTTCCACTATAAACAAGGCCTCAAATCAAGAGATGCTTGTGACAGAAAACAGATTCTTAATTAACACACTATTTCCCCCACAAACTTCTATCTTTCTCACACTTGATTTCTCTCTTTAGAGCACAATGTTGTTTTTAATGAAGGGAGAAGATGGCTCTTTCACACAGGCATGAGGGTTGTGTTGGACTTGCTACAAGAACTGGCCCTTTAATTTGTGCAATTATTTTAAAAACAGCTTGTGTTCTCTGCAATACTCTTATTATCTTTATTAGAACCCATGGAATATATAAATTATGTTGTGTGTAATTTTCTCTTCCATGAATTATCTTTAGCTCATAAATCATTCAAAGCTATCTTCATGTTAATGTTATAAATATTTTTAAAAAATTTATTGAAGTATACCATCCATACATGCACATATATAACCAATAAGTGTAGAGTAGAATTTCTGATCTTACAAAACAAGCATGCATGTAGTCAATCATACAGGATTCCCATACATCACCCCAATACAAACAACATGCATTGCTGTGAAACATTTGTTATAAAGTAAGAGAGAGCATCATTAATGTATTTCTACTAACTCTAACCCATATATTATATTTGGTGTATTTTTCCCCAAATCACCCGATATTAATACCTTGTATTATTATATATTAAGAAAGCATTCTCCTATTTGCTTTGTTAGCCACAGTCCATCTTCCACCAGTGGATTTCTTGTGTTATACAGCCCCATGCCTTATTCAATGCATTCCAAGTGTACACTCAGTGATTCTCATTTTTATCAGAGATTTGTGCTGTCATCAGCTCAGTCAATTTTAGAATGTTGTCATTAAACTCAAAGGAATAACCCCATACTCCCTGATATCCCCTATTGTTGTGTCTTAGACTCAGCCAACTGAGAGGGAAATAAATTTCTGCTCGATGGGAGAAAGGGGTTGTCCCAAGGTAGAGCATGACTTATTTTCAGTTATTTTGGCAAGCTGAGCTCCATTTGAATCTCAAAAAGACATCAGACAGGACCAAAGTGGCCCCAGGGAGAGGGGAGATGGGATCTGGTCAGGCAAGCTGTAACACTTAACAAGAGAAAGAACTAGGTCAGAGAGTTGCTTGAGGAAGACCAGTGTATAACCTACCCTGGAGAGTAGAAATCCAGAAAAGATAGCCAGGAAAAGGTTTGAAGACCAACTTGACTGAGTGGGTCTGGGGAAGGCTAGAAAAGCTTTCAGAAGCCTACCAAACCTGTGGAGTGGCTATAGCTCAGTGGAGAAATGTCTGTCTCACATAAGCTAGGCTCCTGGTTCAATTCCTATTACCTCCTAAGGAAAGGGTTCCAGAGAGTGATGTACTCAGTTGTCTGGCACCTAGCTGGTACCCTATGGTAAGGAAGTTATAGACTGAATTTTTGTTTTGTTTTGTTTTTGATCTGTTTTTTTATTTTTATCATTTTTAATTTATTTTATTCTTATTTTTATTCTCTAAAGCCAGGTACCTTTCCTGTGAATGACAGATTGTAGGATGAATGATTGATGAACACTGGCAGCCTGAGATGGTTCCTAGAGTCCTAGGAGAGAAGGCTGTTTTTCCTGGGTTGGGCTTTTAGTTTTGTTTTCTTTTGTTTCTATTGTTTTTTTTAATTTTTATTTTTTTGCTCTTTTTTTCCTTTGTATCTATCTTTATATTTTCACAATTATTTCTTTATTTATTTTCCTTTCACTTTTCCCTCTTCAATTTCTTTTCTTTCATTACACCTTTTCTTGTTTTCTCTTCATTTTTTCTCTTCTCATTTTTCCATTCTGTATTTTATTGCATTTAAAAAATTGTTATTCCATCTTTTTTATTCTTATTCCTTTGTATTTTTAAATGATTTTTAAACTTTTATTACAGATTTATTTTTGTCTCTTCTATGGTACCTTTTCTATCATTTTACTATTACTATTTTTTTCTCTTCTCTCTATCATTTTTTAGATTCTTAATATTTTTTCAAGGTAATACAGACAACTATAAGTGTATAGAATAAGTCCAATGAAGTGTCAAAAAGGAAGCTTAACACAAATATGTTGGGGACAATGAAGGAAACATGCAGTACTCATTATCAGCAGCATGACCTCCCTGAAATGATAATAAACAGCCTGAGTCATGTTCCACCGATTTCTCAAAGAACTGGAAAGAACAGTTTGCTAACCCACCCCCTTCCCTAGCAAAAGCAGCTACCAACAGATAACTACCAAGCCACCCTCCCCTGCTAACCACTCCCTCCTTCCTTTGAGTATAAATACTTGTACCTCACCAATAAACTTTTGCAGCTTGATCAGACCTACTGTCTA
>PVKH010029992.1:0-12563 GCA_004027955.1 Chaetophractus vellerosus | reverse complement strand
GAGTCCATACCTTAACAATAGAGTTCACCGTTTTTGTCGTACAGGCCAATAGTTTCCATTATTTTAAGTTTTCATTCTAGTAACATATAAACAACCTAAAATTTCCCTTTTTACCACATTCAAATATACAACTCAGTGTTGCCTATCGTGATCAAAATGTTGCCCCACTATCACCACCATCCACTACCTAAATTTTTCCATCACCTCAAATAGAAATTCTGTACCAATTCACCCTACCTCTACCTGCACCCTGATAATCTGTTTTCTAGTTTCTGACTCTATGATTTTGCTTATTATAATTATTTCACATTGTGAGATCATCATTTCTGCCTGGCTTATTTCACTCAAGATTGTCTTCAATATTCATTCCTGTTCTTGCGTGTATCAAACTTCATTCCTTTTTAGGGCTGAATAAGGTTTTCATTGTATGTATAAATCACATTTTATTTATTCATTCATCTGTTGATGGACACATGGGTTGCTTTCATTTTTTTGGCAATTGTGCATAATATCTCTCCGAACATTATGCAAATATCTGTTCAAGTCCCTGCTTTCATTTCTTTTGGGTATATACCATAACTAGAAGTGAGATTTCCATGTCATATGGTAATTCTATACTTAACTTTTTGAGGATCCAAAACTGTTTTCACAGTGGCTGCACCATTTTACTTTCCCACTATCAATGAATAAAATTTTCTTTTCTCTCCACATCCTCTTCTGTGTTTTAAACAGTAATCATTCTAGTGGGTGTGGAGTGATATCTCACTGTGGATTTGATTTGCATTTACCTAATGGTTAATGATGTTGAGATATCTATTCAAGCTATTTGCCTATTTTTAAATTGGATTGTTTTCCTTTTTGTTGTTGTTGTCAGATTTCTTTACATGTTATTTTGGATATTAAACCCTTAAAAGATATTTACAAATTATTTCTCCCATTTGGTAGGTTTTCTTTTTACTTTCATGATGAACTTCGAGAACAATCTATTATAATATTACACAGCATTCAAATTAGTATTTTGTTTGTATTTAACCAATTTCTAAACTCATTTGCATGTATAGGAACTGCTATACTTTTTGTGATGTTTTCACTATGTGCCCTTTAAAACTTGCAATCAAGAAATTATAGTGGATAAATTCCCATCTTAATCATTCTTCAAGAAACAAAGAGCTCTTCATTCATGATACAAAAACTAATTAGTAAGTAAGATGTAGAAAAGGAGATCTGGGACTAATAATTAGACCCAGATAATGATTACGGTATAGAACAAGGTTCAGCAAACTTTTTCTTTGGCCTTCATGGGTCAAGATAAAAAATCAATTATATTATTATTGTAATCATAATATATTATGATATTACTCATGTAACAGGAGAGAAAATAATTGAGTACCTTTTTTGTAATACACGTGTACTAATAAGAATGGAATTCTCTTTTTTTGCTAAATAACTTATTTTAATAAGTTTATCATTCATATTACCATAAGACAAGATCCCTACCATTTCAAGAACAGTTAAACTCAAACTTTAAAAATAAGTCAATACTTAGTAATTTTTAGGCATGATTTTTTAAGAGTATAAAATACAATACAGAACTCTTAAATAGTCAATGCTTTGTCACCATATTTAAATTAAACTTTTTCTCATTCTAAGGCTACCAAAGGTCCCTCAAAAAAAAAAAAAAGCTTTTATTTTTTTTTTAAGAAGTAAAAGTATAGTATCTGCTGGTCATTACAGATGTTAAAAATTTTTTTAAATAAAAATAAATTTTAAGAAACAACAACAACTTGAATATGATTTGAATACTTCTAAGCTATCCAGAATTGCCTGGTACTTTCTACCATTTGCAGGTAGAAGATTCAGGGTCTTGAAAGAAGAAAACATATCACAGAGTTTTAGAGTAATAACTGGATCTTTTAACCCACAAAAGAAAGCAAGAAAGTTAACATTACTTAGGACTTTTTCTTGTTTGTTTTGTTTTTGTTTTGCCAACAAGGAATCAAATTTAATGTCATCATTTTTCGTTCAAACAGACTACCAGAGGCTTTGTTTCCTCTGTTTCTTCCTGGTTAATTGGTAAATATTTACTGTCCAAGGACAATTCTCGTTAGAGCTAAGCATTTTCAGATAAAGACACTTATTTTACTTTAAAATAAAATTAATAGTATATGCACATGCAGATTAAACATAACATAGACACAAGCAAACTAGTGAGAGGTATCCAACTAGAAAACTGCAAAACTGCCCACTAGAAAGGAGGCATAGAGGGGAAATTTAAAGTTGAAATGAAACTTTTTTGTTGAATCATTAAGATATCTACCACAAAGGTATTCAGAGCAACTTAGATCAAAGAAAATGTAAGAATATGTGAAATGTTAAGAAATATAATTTCTCCTACAACTAAAACAAATGTTTTAAGGAGAGAGGTAAAAATAAGCTACTAGAATGAAAAACAAAACATGGAATTATTAATTTATTAAACATTACACCTCTGATTTTCTTTTGAGGAAAAAAACCCAGTAGGTTTTTTAAACAAGGGCTTATCAAGACTCATACTAATACTCTGTTCTCACTGAAAAATAATACCACAAAAAACAAAATAAATAAAATAAAATAAAATGTCAAATATTTTCCATTTATTATGGGCAGGAATACAATGTTTATGTCTGAAATATAAACAGGTAATTGATTTTCATTCATGATATGAAGGGTTTGAGGAAAAGTTTATTCTTTCCAGTGCTCGAAATTAAATAGGAATTGTTTTCCACACTTAGGATTATAATGGTAATGTGAAGTATATATTTGGGAATTCTCTTTTTTTTTGAGAGGGAATAACATTTCATTTAATTGGGGTTCCTTGTTTGTGTTCCCCTCAGCAAATCACTTACAAAAGTCCTTCTGTAAAACCCAGTTTTAACTCTCAGTCCTTATAAAAATAGGCAGTGAGCCAGATTTGGCCCACAGGCCATAATTTATCTGTTGTAGATGATGAGTTACCTAGTTCACTAATTTTGTTTTCTTGCTTGTCCATTTCTAGTGGTTTAGCTCAGCTTTGAATGCTGCTTTTCACAAAAGATTTTTTTTTTCTTTTATGGAGGTAAAAACAAGATGGGCAAAATTAAAAAGCAGTGGTTGAAGTCCATTCTCTAGGTAGTCTGGTGTAAGCCAATAAGAATACACAAAAAGAAAATCAATCAAAGGTGAGAGACTATTTCAAATAAAGATTTAAATAATAATGGCTAATCCAATTTAAAGATAGAACTTGGGTAAGGTGTTCATTTTTTCCAGAATCTCTAAACCAAATACCTGAAAAATGGTATGGTTCATCCCTACTTGCTGACTGACCCATTTACCTTTCCCCTATTCTATCTGCTTTCTTCTCTAAGATGAGTGGGAATTAGTGCAGGAGAAAAAGCTGCTCATAAGGGGATAGGTTAGAAGAAAAATGGTTGAACAACATCAGGATCAAGCCATGGTCATATCTGGAGACATTGTCAGTTATGATTTATGGCCTCTAGTGTTTCTCTGTCATTTATTAAATGCTTCCAAACTATTTTTGGATTAACATAAGAAGAAATTGAATTTAGATACCTAGTACATTTTTTATTTAAGAGTCAGGAATTCAGTATAAGGCAGATCAACTTTTCAAAGCCACTAGAAACCCAGCAAATTGTGAGCAAACTATGTACTGAAATCCTGCATTAAATTTTTTAAAATTAATTTTGCCAAAACATCATCTCTTTTTTACGGGCTAATGAAATATTTCTAAGTAATTACAACTGACATTAATTTTAGAGAATTACTTGCTAAAACATCAGTTTTAAATATGAACATGCATAGGGTCAAATCTTTGTTATTCAGATGTGGCAGCGGAGGCCAAAGAATTTGTGACTTTCCAAGATGCAAGTTTGGCCGCTGGAAGAACAGAACTTGAACTCAGGATCTCCTGATTTCCAGGCCTATCTTTGTTCCACAGCTAACAGTGGTGGAGTTGGGATTTAAACACAGCTACCACCACCTACTGACTCTCTGAATTGAGCTCACCTCTCTTGAATCATAGGGTTCCTTTCATACCACCACAGTCCACTTTTCTTTTGAGTGTGGAGTAGACTTTCTTCTTTAACAAAAAAGAAGCCATCAACACAATAAACACAAATGTGAATTGTCAGGAGATACATAAATTGAATCTGCCATCAAAAATAGGCACTGCCACTTAAAAGGTTTAAGATACAGGACAAAATACCCAGATTTGCAATACTCTTTCATTTGAAATTACATTGTTGGTTGGTCTGATAAGTCTTTATACCAGTGCATGGAGGTGTTTCAAAAGTGCATGACACATGTCATTACGACAAATGACTCTGACTCAGAAGTTGAACAAGTTCACTGGCTTCAATAAATTGTAGCATTTCTCATCTCTCACCTGCATTGGGCATTCATTGCCTCAGTATTAATGGAAGAAGGTGACTGGCATATCAAAATAAGAATTTCTATTTTTACGTTGAATAGTTTTTTTATCCTTCCACAAAGAATACAGATTAATTTTTCATTAACTACATATGGGGATATCTTGCAATGATACTTTGGAAAACCCCATAGACATAGAATAATTTGCCTCCACTCCATCATCAAATGAAAATGAAATGCTAGTTTGCAGACTGAGAAAGATAGACCAGAACAGTTGAATTATTCACATTTGAAGGTTTCCATTTCAAATGTTTTCCAAGTTCATTTGCAGTTCGGTTGTAGCAGGCTCCATCCACGTCTGTCTAATGAAACTCGTGCTGAAAATCTCAGTTGGAAGTTCAGGGAATCAGGGCCATTCATCAAACCTTGTCATAATTATTTAATAAGCAACATTAAATGTTCAGTCAAATCTTTAACTCATCAGTTCAGTTATCACAGTTTAGTGCACGCAAATATCATTTACAAGGCTTCCTGCTGAATGATAGAGGACACAAATAAACCCCATAAATTAAATCAACCCTTAAGATAACCTTCTCCTGTCTGTCTCCTTCCTGCCGCCCCCAGCCTGTTTCACCTTTTATATGCTTGAAAAGGGCTGTTCAAACCGGCTCCTTCACTATTAAGGTGGGTAGGTGTGGAGTTTATTTGGCTAGTGTCAGATTCAGTGTGTGTGTGGGCATACGTGGGTGTGTGCACGTGTACACAATTGTTCTGTTGGGTCTGCAAAGATTCACATTTTCCAAGGCTTCAGGTGACCTATTGCTTTCAGCCTGTCTAGATGGTACCTGTATATCTATCGCTAAGGAGTGAGCATTTTTGGGTCCACCTGGTTCTTGCTTCTCTTTCTTGTGACAATAAGTACATATAGCCTAAAGGATGGATTCTTTTGCAAGAGCAGGACATGAGAGGGAAGTAAGTGAGGAAATTGAGGAAGGAGAAGTGGAGGAAGGAAAAGGAGAAAAGTGAGAAGCCATCTTTAAAGCAGAAGTTCCCACCTGAGTTCTCATGTCACACCGATGGGCTGTTACACATAATGAGATATGCCACAAGAAACTTGCTACTGATAATAAGGTATATTTTTCTGTGAGGAATTTACTCTTAAAGATATTAGAGTAGATGCAAGGTGGTTCATGTTATCACATCACCCACTCGCATGGATTCCTTTATTCTTTCTTGGGAAGGAGAGACAGGCTTTGATCACATTAGTGTGGAATTTTCATAAAACTCTCAGTCTGTTTATCTAGGCTACAGACCTCGGTATGCTGCTTGTACAGGTACCTGATTCTGGTGTGTGTGTGTATGTCAATGAGATTTGTTACCATAAGAAGCTTTTTTAAAACTTTATTTTTAGACAAGTTTTAGATTTACATTTACAGAATATAAATTAGTGTGGTGCATTTGTTACAGTTGATGAACCAATATTGAAGCATTGCTACTAACTAAAGTCTATAGTTTACGTAGGAAGCTTTTAAAGAGAGGAAGTTAGATGTTGAAACCTTTGTTTAAAGTCTTCACTCAATTTGTTCCAGCAGAGTTACTGCAGCATTTCTTGACTGCCATTTAGACTATCAGGGATCAGCAAGCTTTCATAGCTTTCCTGGACAGTGGACTAAACAATGGTTGAAGAGAAAGGAGGGCTAGATTTTAACTCCACTGTTGCCACTAACTAGCTGTGTACCCATCTGGAAATTTTGGTATTCTTCATTATAAATAGGATGCTACATTTCTATAAAAATTGCATTAAATGAACTCTTAAATCTGAAATTGCTTTAATAACAAAAAATGTCCATCAAATCTTGATGTTTCTACTTTCTTCCTCAAGCATGAATATACACATGCGCACATACACACACATAAAGTTAAGAAGTTCCAATAAGAAAGAATGATTAATATTTTCAAACTACACGTTATGTTTGCTGACTCATGGAGAGGTGCTTCATCCAAATGATGCAAATTGAATATTCATGACATCTCCATTTTTTGATCATTGCACATCGAAATAAAATATTGATATCTTGCCAGTAATAGTGGAATTGGTGATATGTTGTATTAAAAATGTCCTTTTGTAATTGAATTTCCAATTGTTTCAAGCATGCCATATTTTTCTTTGCTTTCTGTGCAGTAGTTGCACTGGGTCTCTTTGGGCTTCCTTTAAGTGTTCCTTTGGACCAAGATCCCTCCACCCATAAGGCCTTCTAAATGAGCTGTTCCTTCTCCATGAGTGTTACTCTCCCATTCCTCCCAATCCATACATATAGTCACCTTACAGTTTATATTTCATAGCTAATATCTATTGCTTTTCTTCAGGGAACTTCTCATTGACCTACCTGAACAAGCTGAGAAACCTCTTGTTTTATGGTCTTATAATACTGTTTTCTCCTGTCTTACAATTACCACAATAGTAAACTTAGTTTTGCTAACCACTGACGGTTTGTCCTTCAAGTTTATTATGAATGCCATAAGGACAGAGAGTAAGCCTGCTTTGATCACTGCTATATTCCCAGAGCCTCATTCAGTGCTTAGTTCATTGAAGGAAATTGGGAAATATTTCTGGAAAGGATGGCTTGCTCCTGATCCTCCACTGGCTCAAGTGGGGTTATCAGAAGGTACAAAACATTGCCATGGAGAAGGAGCTACTCATTACCTAGCTCTTTCCATGGACATGCATCAATTTTGTCCCTGCTCCAAGGGAGTCCATGGGATACAGTCATTCAAAAGAGAGACAGATCATTTGGGCAAAAATGGAGATGAGTAGAATTTAAATCACCAAAGTGAAAAATCAGAGAACATTCTTAGAAGAGGAGGAACGCTGCAGATAGTTGGGTGAGTAAAAACCATAGTCAGTTCATAATATTTCAATTACATTAACTGGTTCTTCCAGGCAATGTATGTAAGAATCACATATAGGGGCTGGCTGTGGCCCAGTGGATGGGGCACCGGTGCACCACATGGGAGGCCCCGGGTTCGGTTCCTGGGAACCTCTCCAAGTGGGCAGATCGCCTGAGAGGGCAAAGCCGCCGTGGGCAGGGCAAAGCCGCCACGGGCAGGGCAAGCCGCCTGCGAACGGAGCAAAAAGCCACCCAGGAATGGAAGCAGACCTGCCCACAGGCAGGGCGGGCCGCCTGCATGGTGAGCTGACTCAGCACATCGCCACAGTGGCGGGGGAGACAGAGCAGACATAAAAGAACACAGGAAATGAACATACAGCAAGAGCAAGCAGAAAGGGGAGGGATATGTAACAACAACAACAAAAAGAATCACATATATACA
Organism: Chaetophractus vellerosus; assembly: GCA_004027955.1. Taxonomy (NCBI): domain Eukaryota; kingdom Metazoa; phylum Chordata; class Mammalia; order Cingulata; family Chlamyphoridae; genus Chaetophractus; species Chaetophractus vellerosus. Next base: position 4,829 of record PVKH010029992.1, on the reverse strand, counting down.
TACATGGAGGGGAAGATGGTGGAGTAGGGAGCTACAGGACTCCTTCCACCAAAACAACTGTTAAACAGGCAGTAACTGTCAGAAACACCTATTTTGAAACTCCAGAGGCCAGAAGACACTGTACAGCATCCAGGGAAGAGCAGGAGAAAGAAGCTGATAAATTACAGTAAAGAACTGTAAATGATTATCTCCCCATAGTGGCTACTGGTGCTCAGCCCCACTTACATGGCTAGCTGCTGGTGACAAAAAGGAACATACAAATCCTTTTCCCCAAGAATTAGGGTGGGCATCGCTGATCACAGATCATGACTTTTGACTAGCGAATTAGGATTGCTGGGTCCTGGCTCGGAGAGCAGCCATTGTTTCAATTCCACCCTGGACAAAGGCAGCAGTAGCCATGTTTCATCCCTCCCTGGACAGGGGTAGAGGCAGTGGAAAATTAAACATGCAGCACTTCCTCAGGGAACTGTTGGAGAAACTATTGACACCCTACCTGAACCCCTCCCAAGGCACTTTGGAGCCAGTCGGTGTCCCCTTCATGGGCACATGGTCGCATGTTTCCAGTCTTTGACTAGGAAACACTGACTTGGAAAAGTTCCCCTCGGGTGATGCTCTCCTCAGAATTTGCCCACCAGGCAAAAGCAGCATGAGATACTGAAAGGAGTGTAAGAAACTAGAAGTGACAACTCTGGGGAGGTTGAGGACTTTGGGTGAGAATACAATTGTGGGAGTGTACTTTTTTTTTTTCTATGGCAGGGGTGGGTCATTGGTGAAAGGTGTTGATGGTAGGGGGATGTGTTAAAAAGTGTGCACTTGGGGCTTGCCTCTATGGAATAAGAATGTGGAATATGAATGGACGATGCCTAAGAGTTACCTTTGGAAAACCTCCTTGTTACTCATAACTGGCCTCTCTGTAAGCCAAACTCAGCAAATAAATGTCCCGGTGTGGGACATGACTCCTGGGGATGAGCCTCCCTGGCACCGAGGGACTAATACCAAAGGCTAACCAGTGATGCATTGGAAAAGGAGCTTAACCAACATGGGGAAATATTAAGTACAAATGAGTTTTTAGGGCTAAGAGATTTCAAATTGAGTCATGTCATTCCAGAGGATATGCTTATACACATCTCAGGTGGCTCTCACTAATTCCAACAGTAAACAAAGCCTCAAACAGGTGTGCTCCCAAGTACCCTAGAAACATCTGGACAATGGGCATTATAGGCAAAGCACACAACCACATGAAATTAGCCCCTCATCAGTAGGCCTCACCTTGGAATATATCATAATTTATTTCCCCAGTGTAACACAGACACATTTACAATTTCCCTAGATATGATTCTTCTATCCCTTTTATTTGAACCTATAATTAGTACTATACTCACTAAATATATGTCCCAGAGATTTAATTCTTTGGTCTGCCCTGAATGTCATCAGAGTTGCAGCTAACACTTACTCTTCAGTTCATTAGACTTACCCAGGAAAACTAACAAAATGATGATGATGGACAACCCCTATCCCAGAAAGCAAAGAGTATTTACAAGTGCAAGAAAACAGTTCCTTCTATCTTCCCCATAAGATCTAAGCCCCTATCAATCTGAAGCAGAACAGCCATCATCATGTCAAAATCCTCAAGGTTGAGGAATGAACAAATGTAAGGGGGGAATGCAACCATGACTGACCCAAAGTAGACTTATTATTATTGTAGTAATGGAAGTACTTGTAACATTGATATAAAGATAGTGGTTACCAGAGGTTCTGAGGGGAGGGGAAGGGGTGAATAAATGAAACATAGGGCATTGGAATTATTTTGTATGATATTGCACTGGCACATACAGGCCATTATACATTTTGTCAAAACTAAAACACTGTACAGTGCAAAGCATAAACAATAATGAGAACTATAGACCTTGGTTATTAGCAATGCTTTAATATTTGTTCATCAACTGTAACAAATGTATCACACTAATGTAAGAAGTATACTAATTGAGGAAAATGTAGAAGGGGGAGGAGACAGGGTATGAGGGAATTCCCTATACTTTCTATATAACTTTTCTGTACTCTAAAACTTCTTTAAAAATAAAGTTTATTTATGGAAAAAAAAAACAACTATAGAGGTGGACAATATGGGCTGAAGGCTGAAGGCCTGCTGACTTCAAATAAACGGGAGCTGGAGATTTTCTCCCTGAAAAACAGAGTGGGCAACCAAACTCCTGTAAATAGGGAATTCTAAAACACCTAAGAGGCAAAAGCTTAGGACAAGACAGATGTTCAGAAAGACAGGGAAAACGTGCATGCTGCTTTCGCCTTGGGCAGAGCTTCCTGATAAGAGGAGTAAAGCTCGAGAAAAATATCTGTCTTATCACTAGCTCTTTACAAAACCAGGAGACAGACATTCCAAGGAGTATATCTGAGAATTAACATTTTAAAATATTAAAATGCATAAATAAAAAAAAGTACAAGACAAACAGGAAATGAAGGTCCATCTAAGGAAGACGATAAAAATATAGAAAACACTGGTGAAGAAGATGGGAATGTGGACATAACAAACAAAGCATTAAAAAAATGAACTTAAAAATGCTCAAGGAGATGATGGAAAGTACAGAGAAAGAAATTAAGGGATATCAGGAAAACAAAGAATGAACAATATGAGAATCTAAGGAAAGAGATAGAAATTTGAAAAAGGAACAAAACAGAAGTACCAGAGTTGAAGACCACAATACCTGAAATGAAAAATACCCAGGAAAGTTTCAAGAGCAGTTTGGAGCTGGCAGAAAAAAGAACTTGAAGACAAGATACCTGAAATAAGTCAAGCTAAGGCACAGGAAAAAAAAAAAAGAAATATTAAAAGTGAAAATAGCCTAAGACAGCTATTGGACATCATCAGGCACATCAATATATGCATTATGGAAGTCCCAGAAGGAGAAGAAAGAGAAAGGGGCTGAAGGAATGTTCAAAGAAATAATGAGAGAACTTCCCCAACTTAGAAAAAGACATGAATATGTATGTCCAAGAAACTCAGAGAATACCAAAAAGGATAAACATGAAGAAAAATTCGCCCTGTCACTTATGGATTACAAACCAATTACTAGTAAAGAGACTGAATAAATAATTTTAAGTTTCCCAACAAAGAAAAGCCTAGGACCAGAGGATTTCACAAGGGAATTCTCCAAAAACATTCCAAGAAGACTTAACTACATTCTGCAAACTCTTCCACAATATTGAAGAGTAGGGAATACTCCTTAATTCATTCTTTGAGGCAAACATCACCTTTCTACATATCAAAGCAGATAAAGATGCTACAAGAAAACAAAACTATAGACTAATATCTCTTATGAATATAGATTCAAAAATCCACAACAAAATACTAGCAAACCCAATCTAACAGCATAATAAAAGAATTATACACCATGACCAAATGGGATCTATCCATGGTATGCAAGGATGGTTCAATAAAATAAAATCAATTAATGTAATACACCACATTAAAAGAATAAAAGAAATAAGGCACATGAAGATTTCAATCAATGCAAAAAAGGCATGCGACAAAATACAGCACCCTTTCTTGATAAAAACACTTAGAACACTAGGAATAGAAGGAAACTTCCTCAAAATGATAAAGGGTATATATCAACAGCCCACAACTAACATCCTCCATAATGGTGAAACACTGATAGCTTTTTTTTGAAGACCAGGAACAAGACAAGGATACCCACCACCACCACTGTTATTCAACAGTTTACTGGATGGTCTTGCTAGATCAATTAGGCAAGAAAAAGAAATAAAAGGCGGCCAAATTAGAAAGGAAGAAGTAAAACTTTCCCTATTTGCTGATGATATGATCCTATACACAGAAAATCCTGAAAAATCTACAGCAAAGCTCCTAGAGCTAATAAATGAATTCAGAAAAATGTTGGAATACCAGAACAACACTCCCAAATCAGTAGTGTTTCTATACATTCGCAACAAACAATCAGAAGAAGAAATCAGGAAAAAATTCCACTCATAATAGTAGTTAAATGAATAAAATATCTAGGAATAAATCTAACCAGTGATGTGAAGGATTTATACACACAAACTACAAAACATTGCTAAAGGAAATTAAAGAACACCTAAATAAAAGGAAGTATTTTCCATATTCCTGGATTAAAAGACTAAATATCCTTAATATGTCAATACGACACAAAGAAATTTATAGATTCAATATAAACCAACCTTCTTTGCAGAAATGGAAAAGCTAACCATCAAATTTATATGGAAGGATAAGCGGCCCTGTATAGCTAAAGCCATCTTGAAAAAGAAGAATGAAGTTGAAGGACTAACACTTCCTGATCTTAAACCTTATTAAAAAGCCACCATAATCAAAACAGCACATGAACAGACGGATAGTCCAGTGAAATCAAGTTGAGAGCTCAGAAATCAACTCTCACTTTTATGGCCAACTGATTATTGGCAAGGTTGCCAAGACTATTGAATAGGAAAAGAACAATGTCTTCAACAAATGGTGCCGGTAAACTGGATCTCCATTTGCACAAAAAAGGAAGAGGATCCCTCCCTCATACTATATACAAAAAACAACTATAAAGGATTAAAGTCCTAAATATAAGAACTAGAACTTCAAACTCCTGGAAGAAAATGTAGGGAAGCATCTTCAGGATCTTGTGTTAGGCAATGGTTTCTTAGGCTTTACACACAATGCACAGGCAACAAAAGAAAAAATTAGATAAATGGGACCTCCTCAAAATTAAAAACTTTTGTTCCTCAGAGGACTTCATGATGAAAGTAAAATGACAACCTAGGGGACGCTGTATAGCCCAGTGCATAGGGCACCA
>PVKH010029991.1:0-12564 GCA_004027955.1 Chaetophractus vellerosus | reverse complement strand
TGATGCCTTGATTTGGACTTTTTTCCAGCCTCAAACCAAGAGTGAATAAATCCCCATTGTTTGAGCCAGCCCACTTCACGGTATTTGCTTGAGCTGCCTAGGAAACCAAAGCACGTGGAGAAACGTAACTCACTGAAAGCTTGAAGAACTTCCTGAGATCACCAGGATGAGAGGTTGGTGAGGGATGGAGCTCGTCCCAGAAACTTTCCTGGCTAAGAACTGAGGGGCGCCCAGGAGCCATGAACATGCACGAAGGTTGTCAGAAGACGGGAAGAGACAGGAAGCAGGCGCAGCAGGTCCCCATTCTTGGTCACTAGCAGGTCCCCATGCTGTGAGCAGAGTCCTGGTCCACAGCGCCCACTGTCCATGGCAGAGCCCAGGCTGAGGAGTACCTGAAAGCCCCCAGCACGGCAAACATCTGACTCCCCTCTCCTCCCTTGCTGACTAAGGACGCCCTAAAGGGGTTGCCAATCTCCCTCACTGGAGTCATCTGCCCAGTGGAGCCAAGAGCAGCCCCCTGCTGTCCCTACCCAACTCAGCTCCCAGCATCCCAATTCAGGGCAAGCAAGCCCCTTGTTCTATCCCCTCCATTTAGTACCCCTGTCCCCACTTCATTGACAATCATCTTGATTGCCTGGTAGGTCACTTGATGTCCATTTCATTGTGATTTGGGACAGAAATGTGTCAGTATGGGTGCACTCCATTTAGATTATCCCTTCACCTAATTGGCAGAAGTGTAGTAAATGAAGCCAGTCGAAACTGGGGTTGTTATCCTGGAAAAGTAGAAGTCTCTCCCCATATGCTCTTCTTTGCTGTTGACCTCAAGCCTTCTCCCACAAGTAACTCATTGGGCTGTGCACCCCAAGTTCTCAGATCACTTGCCTGCTGAACATGGTATTCTGCCCCCTTAATCTTAACCCCTCCATATTCTCAATGACTACTGTTCTGGGTCCAGAGTCATGGAAAGAAGAGCTCCATGCAGTGGTATCCAGGATGATTTGAGCTATAAAATACTCTACACACAACACCCACATGCACTAAACTCTCCAGACTTGTAGGAATTTCTTCTATGATTTCAGTCTAGCAGGAGAAAAATGAAAATGCTAGGGACACTAAAAAAGAGACAGGGCCATGTAACTCACTACATTTTTCTTCATATAAAACATATAGATCCTAACTCCCCTTGGATAGTCCTTGCTCTGTAGATAAAGCAGAGATACTTTGATTGTTGATAAACAAATGGGAAAAGAATCCTTAATGCAATGTTGGCTTGGAAGCATCAAACGTCTAGTTTTGCCAAGGATCAAATAATCAAACTCACCAATTTAAACCTTACCATTCTTAGAGTAATTAAAGAATATTCATTAGCTTGAAAGAAATATTTATAATCAATGTTAAGGGGGAAAAAGTAGAATTCAAAATTATATACTATCCAATGCATACAGAAAGATCCTATATCTGCATAGAAAAGAGCACAAAGGAAATCCTCTAAATAATGGTAATTGTAGCTGAGTTATGGGTTCCAGGTGATTTCTGAAACTTTTTGTCTTTTCCAAATTTGCTGAAATGAGCTTGCATTACTTATTCAATAGCAAAAAAATTTTGTATTTTATCTTATTAATGTGCACCCTTTGTAAGTATATAAATACCTGATTACTTCTGCGCACAAAGCTCTTAGCCCATTAAGTAAAATTTTATATCGGAACCCAGAAGTCATTACAAATTTGTACCATAACTCAGAGAAGTTCAAGATACACACCTGTAAACAAAAATTAAAGAAAATATATGGGTTAATATTCCTTGAGAAAAGGATAGTTTTTGGTAACTGATTCTGTTGCCATTTGCCACTAGAAATGAATCCTTTTCACTTATGTCCTCCCTTGCTCTCTCTGGGTATATAAAGTGACAGCTTATGCAGAAATCAAGCCGAGGTCAGATTACCAATATTCTGTGTGTGACTAGAGGTCAGAATTGCCTTCATAAAGAGCCCTTGGGCCCAGCAAATTTCTATTTATTCAGCATTTTACTTCCCAATCTTGACCAATAAAATGGAGAAAAGGGCAAAAAAGGTTCCCAGGCTCAGGGAAATGACCAAGGAAAAGATAAGTAGAAGTAGGTGCTACCAGACAGAGTATGAGCTGGAAGGTCCTAGTATTTATTTGTCAGGGCAAAGGTTTGATTAGTTCGATTCAGCTTGAACAATCCCCATTGTTCTAACCCTAACCTGTTCCTGGACGTGCTTTGGGAGCGCCCTCTGTCTTCGTTTGCATTTGATGGGTGCCTGCAAAGTGCCTCGCATGGCACTAGGAGTGAAGGAAGACAGGAGGAGTAGGTGTGGTCCTAGACCCTCAGAAGAGAGCAGCTACTTCAGTCCCCCATGTTAACCATTTTTCTTTTACTATTTTTCGGTTCTAGTATATACCAGCATCATTCCCCTTTCAGCAATGCCTGGTAACAAGCATTGGTTTAATTATTTATAATGCTTACTGTAGCTTCAACACAAAAGGACCTGGATTATGGATTCCTATAAAGGTTGAAAAGTCAGGCCCTCCATCCTCCGTTCTTCTTGCTTCCACTCTTTGCTGCCGCATGTGAAGACACACAGTTTTCTGATTTATCCAGAATAGTAGGATACCATTCTTAGTGAATTGGTCCCAATAATTTTTATTGTCTTTGCATGTACCTCGATACTTTTATCTCATTTGTGCTGCACAAGATCTTCAAAAAATGGACAGAAAAGGGAATGTGATATGAGTAGAGACATAGAATGTCCTAAAACCTGGCAACCTCTTTGATACGTACTATTTAGTCACAGTCTGCCAGCTGTTCTCCCTGCCTTCTCCACCCTCCTTCCCAACAACCCATTCTCTGCCCTGGCGACAAAGGGCTCTTGCAAAAGTTCAAATCTGATCCTGATACTCCCCTGATTAATCTTCTCCAATGGCTCTGCGTCACCTACCAAGAAAACTCAGAACTCCTCAGCATGTATTCCAGGCTTACGTGGCTGCCCCTGCTGGCTGCCTCCCTCCTCCTGCAGCCAGGGCTACAGCTCCATAAAAGCCTCAGAACATGCTTTTCTGTGATCACCGTCACCCTGCCTCATCCCCAAAGAGGAACTTCTACTCAACCTCCAAGAGTCAGTTCAAGCATTCCATCATCAATGAAACATTCTTTGAAAAACTCAGTTTTAATTGAGACATTAAATCATTATCTTCTTTGAAAGGAGACAGGAAGAATGGATTTGATCTTGGAGAGAAAATTATGGCCAACCTTAGAAAATCTGTATGTCTGCTTTTTATTTCATCCAGTATCCAGTAACTATTGAAGAACTGGACTCTTTACTACAGGTGGGAAAGCAGGTGGATCTCACTAATACAATCCCAGGAAATGAGACATTCATGGAACCGATTAGAGCTGGCAAGATTTCATGGAAAAAAATAGGTATAGAAACAAAATATACATTTTGGTATTTTCAGTCTTTGGGGACTGCTATGAGATCTTCCATTTTCATCACTGTCTCAAAGAAGTTTGGGGAAATAAGGTGGTCAATAAAAATTAAACTGTGAAGCCACCAGTTAATAACAAATAACAAAGGCAGGTTAAACAGAAAGAATGGCTGCCAGGCCAGCAAGACCCACCTGGACGGATGAATGTATCTAAAGACAAAATGGGGGCCGGCTCAATAGCCCAGTGGATAGGGCGCCGGCATACAACGTGGAAGGCCCTGGGTTCTATTCCCGGGGACCTCTCCTAGCGGGCAGACCGCCTTGAGAATGGCAAGCCGCCATGGGCGGGCCGGAGCCGCCATGGGCAGGGCAAGAAGCTGCCACGGACAGGGCAAGAGCCGCCACGGGCAGGGCAGGTCGCCCGCGGATGGAGCGCAGCCAGCCACCCGCGAACTGAAGCAAGTGCCGGCCGTGAACGGACGCAGAGACCGCCCACAAGCGGGGAAAGCCGCGCCTGCACAGTGACCACTCTCGGCGCGTCGCCGCAGCGGGGGGAAGGGGAGATATGTAATAAAATAAATAAATCTTTAAAAAAAAAAAAAAAGACAAAATGTATTTCTTGTAAAGGAGATTGATCAGCCACAGTAGGTACCCAGTCCCACAGGCAAATATTCGCAGGGTCCATCCAGGCGCTGTGCAGGGGAGAAGGAAACTGACCCAAGGACTCCACCTGCCTGGCCTAGGGGCAGCTAAATCCAAGTGGAGAACGTCTTCATTTCCTAGGGCTGCCATAACAAATGAACACCAACTGGGTGGCTTAAAACAGCAGAAATGTATTTGCTCACAGTCTTGAGCCAGAAGTCAGAAATCAAGTTGTCAGCAGAGTTGGGGCCTTCTAGAGGTTCTGAGGGAGAATCTATTCCCTGCCTCTCTTCTAGCTTTGGGTGGCTGCTGGCAATGGTGTCTTCATTTGCCAGGCTGCTAGGATAATACCACACAATGAGTTGCCTTAACCAACTGGAGTTTACTGTCCCATGGTTTGGAAAGCTAAAGGTCAAAAATTAAGGCATCAGCAAAGCCATGCCTCCTCCCCAAAGTCTGCAGGGCTCTGGTGCCGGCTCGCCTCCATCCTTGGGGCTCCTTGGCTTGCATCTCTGGCTCCCATCACAGGGCAATCCCTTTTTCCCGTGTCTGCTGGCTCTTCCCTGTGGCTTTCACTGACTAATGCATCCAGATTTCTTCTGCTTATAAAAGACTCCGGTAATACAGAGTAAGGCCCACCCTGATTCAATTGGGTCACACCTTAACTAAAATAACATCCCCTAAGGTCTTATTTACATATGAGTTTACATCCACAGAAACACAGGTTAGGATTAAGAGCATGTCTTTCCTTGGGGTACAAAATTCAACCTACCACACTAGAGTTTTAGTTGCATAACTCCAAACTCTTCATATCCTTCTCTGTATGTCTGTCCTCCTCTGTGTGTCTCTTTTTTTTTATCCCCCCCCCCTTGCTGCTTGTTCTTGCTGTGTTCATTTTTGCTTTTGCGTTCTTCTGTGCCTGCTTGTCTCTCCTGCTGCGGCGTCCCGCTGAGTCAGCTCACCATGCGGCAGCTTGCCTTGCTCGCCGCGGCTTGCCAGCTTGTGGTGGCTTGCCTTCTCGAGGTGGCCCCAGGAACCAAACCCGGGGCCTCCCATGTGGTAAACCAGGGCTCTACCAATTGAGCCACAGCTGATTCCCTGTTTGTCTCTTTAAGGACACTTGACATTGGACTTCAGGCCCTGACTCATCCAGGACCATCTCACCATGGAAATCCTTAAATTAATTACCATCTCCCAAATAAAATCACACTGGCAGATCCCAGGTGGACATATCTTTTGGGAACTCACCACTCAAACCACTACAAAGAGCACGCATCACACTGTTTCAAACCTTGTCACAACCATCCCTAGTTCTGAGTCCCAGCTTACCACACTTCCTTGTGATTGTGATTTCATTCCCCAAGTAGCAGGACCTGCTCGGAAGACCCAAGAAATCTAGCCTCTCTGCAGTTATATTTCTTGTGCAAAATCAATGGATACAGAATTCTAGTTCTGCACTTGAGTCTTGTGAGTGGGAAAACTAAGTGTCTGTGCCAGAAAGAGAAGGAACTATCTCTCAATGTGTTGGACCAATTCCTCTTTCTTAGCCTAGTAAATTTCCTGAGGCTATTATGAAGGTGACCCTTCCCTGTGCCTGGTCAGGAGAGGACTGATGAGCAGAGAGAACCAGGATCCAAGGTGAGCCAGTTGTTGCTCCTGGTACTCCCAAACCTATTTTGGGACTGACCAGTGGTTTGGACCTTTAGGCCAGTGTTCTCCAAGACAAGAAATGGAGCCAGTCAAGATGGCAGAAAAAAAGAGGTAAAGAAGAACATTCAAGACCAATGTGTCTCCTAATGAATCATCCCAAAGTGAGCAATACCTACTGTTCAAACACAACATGCAACCCATGGATAGGTAGCTACTACCTGAGAAGCCTGGTTATCCTGCACTAGGTATCAGGGATTGAACCCAGGTCCTCATGTGTGGGAAGCCAGCACTCAACCACTGACCCACATCAGCTTCCCTGAGTTGGTTTTTATGTTTCTTTTGCTTGTTGTTCATTTTTTGTTTTGCTTTGCTTTGTTTTGGTTTTTTTTACAAGGCACCGGAAATTGAACCCAGGACCTCCCATGTGGGAGGTGGGAGCTCAACCACTTGAGCCACATCCACTCCCCTGCACTGGAATTTAATGGATCTTCTCCTCCTCTAGTGCACTATGTCTTATGTCAACAAGCCTAACATCATACTTTCAAAGCTTTTGTTGTTGTCGTTGTTGTTACATATCCCCCCCTTTCTGCTTGCTCTTGCTGTGTTCATTTTTGTGTTCTTCTGTGTCTACTCTGTCTCCTCCCCCTTTGCGGAGACATGCCAAGTCAGCTCACTGTGCAGGCGGCTCTGCTCCGTTCGTGGGCGGCTTCTGCTTCTGTTCACAGACGGCTCTGCTTCCGTTCACAGGCGACTTGTCCTGCCCACGGCGGCTCTGCCCCGCCCACGGTGGCTTGCCTTTCTCAAGGTGGTCTGCCCGCCTGGAGGGGTCCCTGGGAACCGAACCCAGGGCCTCCCATGTGGTGAACCAGCGCCCTATCCACTGGGCTACAGCTGGCCCCTTCAAAGCTTTTTTTTTTAATCTACCATTGAAAGAGGACTAGATTGACCAATAGACTTTTTAACCCATTTTGTGTGGCTGGTTTTGTTATTGCCATTCCTGTTTTTTACTGAATTCCAAAGGATCTGGCTTCTTTGAGAAGCTGGGAGTTTTCCTGTGATTAGAACTATTCTTTGTGATTGGAAAATGATTAGGAATTAAGATCTTTGTCAAGTGTCACAATGCTACCATGTTTGTATATCCTCAGCCAGGAGACTACACTTGTGAGAGTCTGGCAACTGTAGAAATTCTCAAACTGAGCATGTGCTCACTACCAGACCTACGGCCACAGAAACAGAGAAGAAGGGTGTGACGTGAAGGACGGAAGTTTAGGGCAGGTTTGTAAAACCAGAGCTGGTGACAGGGGCACCTAACTGTACTCCCACTGAAGTATGTCTTGGTTTATGCAACTGAATCTAACTTACAAGTACATTTTTCTTTATATATGAAGCACTTCAGCCTCTACTAAGTGACCTGTCGGGCTTTCCTTCATTTTCTGTACCAAAAATTAGTCTAAATGCTGCATCTGTCCAGTCCCCAATCAATTATGGTCAAACAAGAGAAAATACAGGCACAAGGAACTCCAGCACATTCTGCTCGTCTCCTCCCAGCCTCCTGGGTCCCCAGATATCAATGGGAGAGTATCCAGAAGTGGCAGTGGCTCATGGAGGGAAGAAAACTGTGCATATTCTGTGTTTTATTTCAGATCTTCCTCCCCTTACACCCCGACCCCCAGTCTCTGCCTAATAGAAAAGAGTAAAATATTCTGGAAAATACAGTCAGAAAAATTGTTAAGTGAACACCCAGGGACAGTGCTCTAGAGACTCACCCCCAAGGTTCTTCAGACAGGAAATATCATTTCAGGAAATGGACTTTATAATTTAGCATTTCCTGTAAAGGAGGAGGAGAGAAAAAGGGAAAATGACATATTCAGCTTGTAAAAATGTCAGTGTTTAGCACATACCAATTCTTACTTCTCTAGAGGCTTCAGAAGTCAACCCCAAAGTAAATACAGACCCATCATCGGTTAAGAAGACTGCGGATATTGAATGCTCTGTCGTGATGAGCCTTCCAAATGCTAGCTAGAAGTTTTCTATAAGGGTTTGAGTGCGGATCATATAAACCAATGACTACTTTACAGTAAATGTTTTGTTACCTGGAAGGGTTTTTTGCCCTGAGGTAATCATTAGGCAATAGCATTAAATGACAATTTTTTAAACCTGCCTGCCTTTTTTTTAGTGGAAGTTTTCTTTTTCAAAGGTGAAAGTGTGTTATTTTTCATGACAGCTTTGTTGCCACCAACAGAAATTCAACATAAACACCTGAAGGTGAATCAGGTAGAATTATTTACACGCTGTGGGAGAATTGTCGACTAAATTTTTTGCATGCTATTTTATTTTATTTTTTCCATTTTTTATCAGAGAAGTTGTGAGCTTACAAAACAGTCGTGCATAACGTGCAGAATCACGGTGCCCCCCCCCCCCCACCCCACCACAACATCCGACATTGTTGAGGAACAGTGTTGCAGCTTGTGAAAGAACGTGATCAGGCCATTGCCACTGGCTGTGGCCCAAAACGGACAGTGGACTGTGTTTCCCACACCCCCTATTATTACAGTGTGTGTTAGTACTGTACATTTGTTAGGGTTCATGAGAGACACTCTCAGACTTGTCCTGGATAACACATAGGCCGCGTTCAACAGAAGCCCTTTAAATCCCAAAACAGCCCGTCAACGGAGTGGGCTGTCAGCAGGCGAGACGCGGCTGCGTCTGGGTCAACAAGAAAGACGCTAGCGCCATGTAAACGTGAACAGTTCCAGGAAGTACACCGTAGCATTCCTTCCAGAGGCACGGCCCTCACAGTTCCAGACAACGTAAGGTCCCTTTGACCTCTGCTTCCACCAACTGCCTCTTTCATAGTTCCCTGACACTCCAGGAAAGCAGAAAGTTGCCTGGCTGAAACAAAAGAATCTCCTGGCTTCCCCCAAATCCTGCCCCTGGCAGTGGCCTATACAAAATGGATCTGAGAAATGTAATACATCTTAAGAATGCACCTGGAAAACAGCAATATTATATCCACCAGGGGAAAAGTCTTCCTGGGGATTATTATGGGCTCTGAAACCTGAGGCTTCTCAAGCTTTTATAATTGTTATCCCAATTAATGTAACTGCAGACACCATTCTTATATTCCCAGGTACAATAGTGTCCCATTCCTTTGAAGCTCACAAAGCCATTTGCTTCAACACCCGCCTGCAGGAGGTTAGCGACCCTCCACGTAAACCTATCATCTTCCTACTGTACAAATGTGTTTTCTGTGCATTTCAGTCCTGCCCTGACCTTGGAGAGGACAAGGTAAAGGGGAATGCCTGATTAACTTTCCATTTATAAGCCAATTATTTTCCTATTGGCACCTTCATTCTGCCATCACTGACATAAAATCTTCGCAAAAACAAAATGTAATATATGAGAAATCAATTGGATTTTTTAAGTGTGCTTTAGAGTCAGCCATTAATAAAAAATATATATCCTTTAATAAGAAAGAACTGTCTGTAGAAATGACATCAAGACACAGCTGTGCCACTTTGGGGGCAATACAGCCACCTTATACCGACGCATAGAAACCCTTTCTCATTCATTTTTAACTGAATTGGCAGATGAGTACTATTTTACTACCAAAAAAAGCGGGGAAAGGATGCTTCATATAGATCTGTGCATGCTAAACTTAGCCCCCCCAAATGCTCATGCAAGGCCAATGAAGAGCAAAGTTTTCTGCTCCCACCACAGACCCTTTGCACAGGCTGTTCCTCTCCCAAACGCCTTTCCCCAAGGTCAGCAGAGCTCCCTCTTAACCTCCTTCAAGTCTTTATTCAATGTTACCTTCTAGGCGAGGCCTTCTTGACCTCCCTGTTGACAATTGTAAACCACCTCCCACAATACCCGCTTTCCCCTTTCTCTACCGAAGTTTCCCCTATACCACTTACGTATTTAACATTCTTTATATTTTATTTATTTGTTTATTTTGTTTTTTCCAGGTCTCCCTCCACAAGAATGTAAGCTCCACAAGGACCGGGAGATACCAACACACAGAACAGTAACCAGCTTAGAGGAGGCATTCAATAAATGCAATATAAATGTTTCAAATGGAAAGTCAAATTAAAATTGCACACCACGAACAAGTAACCACGCTTCCCCCCGGAGGGTAGAGGGTATGATGAAGCCGTCGTCCAAGTGAGCTGACAAAACAGGGAGGAAACAGTGCTCAAGACATTCTACACCAGATAGAAAGCCTTTTGCCTTCCACTTCCCTTTGGAGCCCTGGGTCCTGGCATGCCTCCTGGGGCCTGGGGAGAGAAGAGGAGAAGCATTTGTCTGGCTTGCATCTTGCTCGCCGACCCACTCGTCAGGTGTATCCAGAGCTGGCCTCATGTGAGCACAGGTTGTGCAGTCAAGCCAGGGCCCATGCCTGGTTTAATGCCCTAAGCACACCAGCTTGAAATTCTTAACAATTGTATCCTTGAACTTACGTTTTTAAAGTGAAGTCCAATGAGACAATTGTCCCATTGAGCAAAGGTGACATATAGAAAAGAAAAAAAAGAAAAGGTTTATCTTTTAGTACCTTTAATAGCACTTTTCCTTGCTTTTTACAACAAGTGGCCCTACATTTTCATTTTGCACAGGGCCCTGAAAATTGTGTCATTGGCCTGGTTTTATTTGTGTTACTTCTAGAGGGCAATGAAAACTTTCTAAGGTAGAGAAAATCAATTCTATCCTATGATTCTGTCCTCCTAACTTTAAAGAAATGTGGTCATCTCTTTTTTTGCTAACAACAACAAAAAGAGCTTAGATTCAATTCAGTTAGAAGCCAATTAGAGTAATTGAGACAATGAGTTGTTTTCTAAATGAAAAAATATATAAAAATCTTTAACAAAAATTACTGGAAATGTTAACAATAGTAACTGGGAAACTCTTTTTCTTGTTTGGGAGCTTTTCAAAAAGGTTATAAAGTTAGTTATTGAAATCATATGACAATTTCTACTACATGTGTGCCTGGTACTAAAAGAAAATTTCTGTTTAATCCACCTCTTTCCAGGGGAAGAGTGGAGATTATTGGACATAACCCAAGGCTTCTCAAATACTGGATAGAATTTGACCATTTGACAATTACGCAAATTGATAAAAGGCAAACTGCCTCTTTAAGACTACAACTTTCTAATTTTGAGAAAAATCTATGGGTTTACTGATTAAATTAAAACACAGAAAAATTTAATGAACTCCTAAAAATTAAAAATTAGATAGATCATTCATATATTAAATTATCACAATATATAAATTTGACAGCTTTCAGGAAATCAAATAGTTTAACTTCATATACCCCACTAAGTAGCACTTTCCCAATTGACCAATACGTCACTGTTTCTCTATTATGGTGCTCCACATATACAAGTACGAATCAAATGCCTACAGGAGCCAGGCATGGTACGTAAATACGTGCCCCAGGCTAGGTACACGGTACCAGAACGCTGGGGACTGTGGGCAGCTGCACCTGTCCTTTCTAAAAAAATGTATTGTTTTTTAAGTGAAGGGTTTTGTTAGTCTGGGTCTCCTGGGAATCAGAAACCAAGGCAAGGTTAAAAGTGCAGGCAGTTTATTAAGAGAGAAGAGGGAAGGAGCTAGGAAGGCTGGGAGAGATGTCAGGTTTGACCTGAGCAAAGCACAGAGAAGTGAAGGAGGTTTGAGTAGATGCCTCCTAGACTGCAGTGCAGTTCCATGAAAGTTCAGCAAGACTGTTGGGGCATCCTCAGGATGCAGTTAGAGGCAGCCCCCTCTGCCAGAAGAGGCCCTGCCTCAGTACCCTCCTTCCTCAGGCACCAGCTATGAGCAGCCCACAAGAAGCCTGGCCCTAGCTGGGGAAGGATTTCAGAGCACAGCAGTTGGGGCTTAAGTCAGTTAAGCCCCCAAAAGTTAGAGATCTGAAAGGCCATTCTCACAGCCACCAAGGTACCCAACAAAATACATCTGAGGGCCAGCAGTTTGAGACCCTGCCTGGGCCCTCGTTCAAGCTGTGCTCTTTCTTCTCTCGCCAGCTGTGCCTGGGTGAGCCACCCGTCTCTCTGCACCTCTCCGTCACTGCCGTCAAAATGAGTGGCTAGTCATCAACCACGCAATCCAGCAGCGTTGAAAGAATACGTTTGTTGAAAACGGGCCTGGCACTGCTAGGAACAAATACATTTTTCAAAACAAGCGGTCGCTAAGGATCTCCTGGGAGTCAGTCACCAGAGCTGCCTGGAGGCCACAAGGTTTGGCTCAGGTGCTCAGGTAGTCCCAGTGCCCGGTAGAGGTCACGATGCCCTTCGCCGAGTGTGATTCTGTGCTTGGACAAGCCGCACAGGAATAAACAGCATCTTCAAAAGACAACTAATCAGTTTTTAGGCCAGTACTTGAAACACGCAGGAATCTCCCTTCCTCGCCTTCTCATAAGCTTTCAGTGATCCCAATGCTTCTTCCATGGATTCCAGAAGCTATGTCCATGTTATAACTTTTTTAAGTTGAGAAGCACTACCCTGCCCAGAGGCCCGTGAAAATATTAGCGCTAGTATTGCCACACAGCACGACCGAAAATATAATGGCTTGAATTCCCCCAGTGTAATCTCAGGTTACCAGGAATCACTCTGTGGAAGGCTGAAAGAAAATAAAGGGAAAATGTCCCTGTAAATACGGAACCTGTAAAGAGAACAACAATAAAAGAGCAGCCTTTTAAAAACGCAAATGAAATATGAAACACGAAGGAAGATTAACAGCTAAGCCTTTGCAGGGGGAGCCAGAAAGAAAAAAAAAAAAAGACAGCTTCGTTGTTGACATGTCCAAAGTGCCACCTGAGAAAGCCGGCTGC
>PVKH010029990.1:0-12565 GCA_004027955.1 Chaetophractus vellerosus | reverse complement strand
CTGTGAGAAAAACTATCAAAATTTCAACTCCCTTAATGGAGGCAGGCAGTAGGCAGAGCTTAAAAGTCTTCTAAGAGCATATTTAGGGACCCATGGAAGGAGAGGTTTGTCTGGAAGAAGGTTAAGAGTCAGTTTTCTATGTTGAGTTCAGTCACCAGGGTCCCATTTGAATTTCAGAAGGGAACTCAACCTGATAAGGAGAGGTGAGGGGTGATCTGATCACATAGGCTATTGTGTCTTGCCATCCTGGGAGAGGAAGCAATATGAATAGAAAGGGGGCAGGGACAGACAGACTCCTAATCAGCAGGAATCTACCCAACTGCAAAGAGTCAAATCTGCCTGAGGGAAAGTGACTGGATAGCTTTCTGAAGAGCTAACTGACCCAATGAGAAAGTTTAGCTCAGTTGAGAAGTTTCCACCTTGAATATACAAGGACTCTAGTTGAATTACTGTCTCCTCTTAGAGGACTGATCCACCAGGATATGAAACGAAGAGCTGATACTTTAGGACAGGGAGAATATAAACATTATAATTGCATTAGCTTCTCTTGGGTCTCTTATTTTCCTAAAAACAACAGTCACTTTTAAAGAAAAACAATTTGCTCACAAAAACCTGCTTCTATTTTGGAGAGGGCAACCTGTAGGATAATTGGTTGATGAACAGCATCAGCCTGAGAAGCTCCTCAAGAACCTAAGAGGGAAGGCTATTTTCCCTCAGTTTGTGTTTGACTGCTTCCTTGTGTAATTCTTTTTTTGTTTTTGTTTGTATTTTTGTTTTCTTTCCTCTAAATCCCCTCCCACCTTTTTAATTAGGTGATGCTGGCTTGTTTATTGTTTGCTGTGTTTCCTCTTCCTTGATTCCCCCTTTTCTTTGTATCCCAATTTTGTCTACCAAGGCTATATCTTTTCCTTCTTTCATCACTCTATCTTCCAATTTCTGTTGCTGTTCTTACATTCCACTTCTATATGCTTAGTCTTCACCTTTTCTAGTTTTTATTTCTATCTAGTCTATTACCTTTTCTTTTTTCAATTATTTTATTATTTCTATCTTTCCTTTTCTCTTTCCCTCTCTCCTCAAAATTAGCACCTTTCAATTAAATCTATTTATGTTTCTTTACTTGGTTTCCCATTTCATTATTGGTACTCCACTTCTTTATTCTTATTACACTACACTGCTTTCATGAATTAAATATTTATTTTCCAAGGTCTTATATGGTACCTCTTCTAACTTTTACTATTATTATTACTATTATCCTTTTTCTTTTCTTACTTCTTTCATTTTCTCTGGCCCTAATTTTTCTGTCAAAGGAACATAGACAGCATCAGGGACAAAGAATAAGAGGAACAAACTGTCAAAGAGAAAACTTACACACAAAAACAGCAACTAAATAAAACCATACAGTAGAAAGAGATGCTAATCAACTGAATAAACCCATCAAGATAAAAAGATGAACAGAGAGCAACAAAAAGTTACAAACCATATTAAGAAACTGGAAGACATGTTCCAGTCCAGTGAACAACCTAAACCCAGGAAGAGATGCAAAACATCGAACAACTAATCAAACCTGTCCAAACAAATATAATTAAGTGAAGGAATATATTAAAGATATTAAGAAGACACTAGGAGAACATACTGAAGAAATTGAAAACATACATTAAAAGATAACAAATATGAGGGTGATGAATGGCAAAATACAAGAAATCAAAAATACACTGGAAGCACATAACAACAGATTTGATCAGGCAGAAGAAAGAATAAGTGATGTGGGAGAAAGTATATCTGAAATCAAGCAGATAGTAGATCAGATAGACAAAAAAGAGAAAATCCAAGAGGGATTTAGGGACATGAGTGACAACACAAAATATACAGCATATGCATTATAGGCATCCTAGGGGGAGAACAGAAGGGAAAAGGAACAGCAGGAGTGTTGGGGGAAGTAATGAAAGAAAACTAACAAACCATATAGAGGGAGAAGTATGTACATGTCCAGAAAGCACTGTGCACCCCAAAAAGTATAAATCCCAACAGACTTTCTCCAAGAAATATACTTGTCAAAATGTGCAATGCTTAAGACATAGAAAATACTGAAGACAGCAAGAGAAAAGAGAACCATCACATACAAGGGACACTCAATAAGAATAGTCCTGATTTCTCATCTGAAACTATGGAGACAAGAAGACAGTGATATGACAGAGTTAAGGTACTAAAAAAAATTCCATCCAGGAATCTCTATCCAGAAAAGCTGGCATTCAAAAATGATGTAGAGTATTAAATATAAACAGATAAAAAGAAATTAAGAGAATATGCCAATAAGAAGCCTGCCCTTCAAGAAATACTAAAGGGTGTTCCGCAGGTTGAAAGGAAAAAAAAAAAAACAAAACAGAGATGTGGAGGAGAGTGAAAAAATGACTAAAAAGACAAAAAGAGATATAAAAAGCACATGTGACATATATAAACCAAAAGGAAATATGACTAATGTAAATAATTCCTTGAGAGTAATAACTCTGAATTTTAATGGATTAAACTCAAACATCAGGAGACACAGATTGGCATAATGGATGAGGAAGTATGATCCATGTATATGTTAAGGACAGGAAAGCCACCTTAGACCCAGGGATTAAAGGAAGCTGAAAGTGAATGGCTGGAAAACAATCTTATAAGCAAATAATAACCCAAAATGGTTGGGAGTAGCTATGCTAATATCGAACAGAATAGACTTTAAATGCAAATCTACTGTAAGATACAGAGATAGATGGTATATATTAATAAAAAGGGTAATCTTTCAAGAAGAAGGAACAGTCATAAACATTCGTTCACCTAACTGGGGTGCCTCAAATACATAAAGTAAATACTGGAAAAACTAAGTGGAGAAATGTATTCCCCTACAATTATAGTGAGGGACTTTAATACAGCATTACCACCATTAGACAGAACATCTCATCAGAGAATAAATGAAGAAACAGAGACTTTGAGTAATAAATTAGAGGATCTGTACCTAATAGACAGGTACAGAACACTACACTGAAATACAGCAAGATATACTTTCTTCTCGAGTGCATATGGATTATTCTACAATGTATATCACATGCTAGGCCACAGAAAAATTCTCAATGAATTCAGAAAGATTGAAATTATACAAAGTAATTTCTCTGACCACAATAGAATGAAGCTGGAAATTACTAAGGACCAGAGAACCAGATTAGGCACAAAGATATGGGAGATAAACAACACATGCATAGACAAACAGTAGGTCAAGGAGTAAGTCTAAAAGAAATGAGTAACTACCTTGAAACAAATGAGAATGACATAAAAATGACAGCACAACATATCAAAACCCAGGGAATGCAGTAAAAGCTATATTGAGAGGAAAATTCATAGCCATAAATTCATATATCAAAAAAATAAGAAAGAGCTAAAATCAAAGACCTAAGCACACACTTGTGAGAATTAATGAAAGAAGCAAAAAAAAAAAAAAACTAACTCCAAAGGCACTAGAAATAAGGAAATAACAAACATTAGAGCAGAACTAAATTAAATAGAAAATAAGAAAGCACTAAAAAAGAAGAAAAAAAGCTGGTTCTTCAAGTAAATTAATAAAATTGATAAACACTTAGCTAGACTAACAAAAAAAGAGAAAAGATGCAAATACAGAAAATAAGAGATGAGGAAGGGTATATCACTACTGACCCTACAGAAGTAAAGATTATCATAAGAGGACACTGAAAAATTATATGCTGACAAGAATGGTAATTCAGAGGAAATGAACAAATTCCTAGAAACACACAAGCAGCTGACATTGATGAAAGAAGAAATTGATGAACTCAACAGAATAATCACAAGTAAAGAGAATTAATCATGAAAAGCCTCCAAACTAAGAAGAGTCGAGGACCAGATGGCTTCACAGGTGAATTCTACTAAACATTCAAGAAACAACTAACACCAATCTGGTTAATCATTACAAAAAATAGAGGTAAAAGGAACAATGCCTAACTTATTTTATGATGCCAACATTGACCTAATAGCAAAGCCAAAGATATCAGAAGAAAGGAAAAGTTAAAAACAAACTCCCTAATGAATCTAAATTCTAAAATCCTCAAAAAATACTGGTATAGGGGGCCGGCTGTAGCCCAGTGGATAGGGCACCAGTTCACCACATGGGAGGGCCCGGGTTCAGTTCCCGGGGGCCTCTCTGGGTGGGCAGACCACCTTGAGAATGGCAAGCTGCCATGGGTGGGGCAGAGCCACAGTGGGCAGGGCAAAGCCTCCAAGGGCAGGGCAGGCTGCCCGGGAATGGAGCCAAGCCACCCATGAATGGAAGCTAAAAGCCGCCCACAAATGTAAGCAAAAAAGCTGCCCACACATGGAGAAGAGCTGCCTGCTCAGTGAGCTGACTTGGTGCATCACCACAATTGGGGGAGACAGAGCATGCACAAAAAAAATGAATACAGCAAGAGCAAGCAGAAAGGGTGGGGATATGTAACCAAAAAAATGTAAAAAAAAAAAAAAATACTTGTGAAGCATATTCAACAACACATCAAAGGAATTATACACCATGACCAAGAGGGTTTCATCCCTGGTATGGATGTATGGCTCGACATAAGAAAATCAATCAATGTAATACACTACATAAAAAGATTGAAAGAAAAAAACACATTATCACCTCTATAGACACAGAAAAAGCATTCAAAATACAGCACCCTTTCCTCATAAAAACAATGCAAAGATAGGAATAGAAGGAAATTTCTGGACATGATAAAGGGTATATAAGAAAAACCCACAGCTAACATAATATACAATGATAAAATCCTAAAAGCTTCCCCTCTAAGATCAGGAACAAGACAAGGATGCCCACTATCACCACTCCTATTTAACATAGCATTAGAAGTACTTGCTCAAGCAATGAGGCAGGAAAAATATATAAAAGACATCCAAATTAGAAAGGAAGAAGTAAAAATTACACTATTTGCAAAGGACATGATCTTATACATAAAAAGCCATGAGAAATATACAAAAAAGCTTCTAGTACATAAAAATGAGTTCAGTAAAGTCACAGATTATAAGATCAATGCACAAAAATCAGAATTTCTGATCACCAATAATGAGCAATCTGAGTAAGAAATCAAGAAAAATACCATTAACAATAGCAGCAAAAAGAATCAAATACCTAGGAATAAATTTAACTAAAGATGTAAAAGACATATAAACAGAAATATACAACACTGCTAAAGGAAATAAAAGATTTAAATAAGTGGAAGAATATTCCCTGGCCATGGATAGGAAGACTAAACATCATTAAGATGTGTATCTTACCCAAACTAATCTACAGGCTTAAAGCAATCCCAATAAAAATCAAAACAGCATTTTTTAATGAATTGGAAAAACTAACCATGAAATTTATTTGGAATGTCAAGAGGCCCTGAATAGCCAAAGACATAATGAAAAGAAAAATGAAATTGGAGTAATCACAGTACCAGACTTTAAAACACACTGCAAAGCTACAGTGGTCAAAACTGCATGATATTGGCACAAGGATAGACATAATGGCTACTGGAACCGAATTGTGCATTCTGATATAGTTCCTCACATGTGTAGTTATCTGATATTTGACAAGGCCACCAAGCCCAATCAACTGGGAGAGAATGGCCTCTTCTCAAATGGACCATGGAGAACTGGTCCATTTGCATATGGATATATACAAAAGGATGAGAGAGGAAAAGCATCTCACATCTTTTATTTAGTTGTTTATTTTTAAATTTTTTAAATTAATTTTTTTAAAGATGCAACAATTACATAAATGTTACAAAAAGTTTTAGGGGAACCCATATGCCCCACCTCCCACACCTCAAACAACCACCCACATATACATTCTTCATTAGTGTGGCACATCACCTGCAATAGATATACACATTTTGGGGCTTTGCCACTAAGCATGGACCATAGTTCACATTGTAGACCACACTCTCTCCCACACAGTTTTGCATGTTATATGATGATATAAAATAGCCTATATCTGTCATTAAATGTCACTCAGGATAATTCCCAAGTCCCAAAAAGCCCCTGTAATACAAATGTTTTTCCCTCTCCCTGCCCCCAAAGTGTCCAGTGGCCACTGGCTACACATAATTTTGGTACTTCTTCCATTGCATGAATCACAATAAGTCTATAATGGATTACCAGTAAGTCCACTCTAGTCCATAGCTTTTCCCCCATCCTGAAGAGTCTGGGATGGTGATATCCCCTCTACCACCAAGTGAGAGAGGGCTTATATCCCATGGATAAGATGGATGAGATTATCCTGCCTGCAGCTGCACACTCTCTCCATTTCCTGGGATAGCTGATTTCCATCATCATCTCCCCACTAGGTATCCGGGGTGATTCCAATGAGTTGCAGAGTAGGCGTTGCAGCTCCACCTAGCTTTTGGACTCAGCTGGCACATGGAGAGCCCATAGACTCCGCTCTCTGGAAGTACACCTAAAACTTTGTCATCACATATAGGTTTCAATAGAAGAGACTGATGGACCATGGGCAGGGAAGACATATTTCGGTCAGACTCTGTCACTCTCCAGAGCAAGGGCTCCAAATTAGGGCCCACTGTTAAGGCACCAAACTCTGGGGTGATCTGCTCTGATACAAGACCTGGATGTCTCCAGACCCCTCAGGATCCCCTCTGTTTGGAGTGATATCCCCATTGGAAGCCTATGAGGTCCTACTGGGATATGCATAAGTGTTACCTCTGGGCTGACCTCCCAACTCACTTTGAAGTCTCTTAGCCCTATGAACTCATTTGTCTTTACCATTTTCCCCTTTTATTCGAAGCCTTTTTCCAGTCATATTGCCTGTTGGCACTTGTTAGTAATCCCTCATTGCCAGGGAGGCTCATCACCGGGAGTCATGTACCATGCTGGGAGGAAGATAATGCATTCATATGCTGAATTTGGTTTAGAGAGAGGCCACATTTGAGCAACAAGGAGGGTCTCAGGAGGCAATTCTTAGGCACCCCATAACACTAGGCTGTTTCAATTTCAAGAGCAAAGATTCATGATGCTAGTCATCAATAACAAGGACCCATCTAAGGATCATCCTCCTTTGCCAGGCACCGCCCCTGCACTTGGGGGGCTGCTTCTACTCTCTTGAAGAATGAGGCAGATCTCTCCAGGATGGGAATTCAGTATTCTTTCATTTATTGAATAATTCCCCACCCCATGAGCATTTGAACAATTTTTTATACCTTTTATGTATGTTCAGGTGGACTTCCTCCCATGTACCCCCAACCCTGACACCCCCTACCAATGATCCTCTCCCATCCCTGTTGTAACCCATCTGTGGGTTACATATCACGACCCAAACACAATTAATAGGAAAATGAAATAATAATGATATTTAAATGTAAGGTTTAAAATATATGAAACCTTGAAAAACAAAAAATAAAAGAAATAAAAATAAATAGAATAAAATAATATTAAAGGATTGGGTTATTCAAAAACTGTGAAAAAAATTTTTAAATATAACATTTTCCCCCATTTTGCCTTTTTTCCATGCAATATCTGGTGTCCATCTGTTCTGTGACACCTTCCCCTTCTCACTCCCCAGCAACCCACCATTTTTCATTTTATTTTCAAAGAAGTTTTAGGTCACAGCAAAGTCACACACAGAATACAGGACACTTTCATATACTCAACCTCCTCCCCATCCCCACCCCACAGCAAAACCTTTTTGTATGTGGATGACAACACCATCTTAACTGATACAGAGATAGTGAAATACAGCTAAACATTGTTATTGGTCCACAGGATGGTCCACAATTTAGATTGTACACTTTTATAAATTTTGAAGACATTCATCCTTTCCTGTGTCCATCACTGCAAGGCAATGAAAATCATTTTAACTGACCATTAAATGCTCCCTGTTCAATCCACTCTGTTCCTCCCACCCCCTCTTCCCAGGGCCCACAGCGAGCCCCTGGCTTGATTCTTTCGAGACAGGGTTTATACTTACATGCAACAAACTGTCTTGGCCCACTGGTTCATCTCTCTCTGGGAGCTGCCCCTGCTCCCAAGCATCTCACAACTTAAAAAAAATCAACTCATTATGGATCAAAGATCTAAATTTAAAAGCCAAGATCATAAAGACATTGGGAGATGATGTAGGGAAACATATACAGGACCTTGTAATACAAAATATTTTCATGAACTTCTCACGCAAAGTATGAGAAGAAAAATTAAAAAACAGATAAATGGAGTATCCTCTAAATTAAAAGCTTTTCCATCCAAAGGATATTATCAAATAAGTAAAAAGGCAGCCTACCCAATGGAAGAAAGTATTGGCAACCTTATATCTGATAGGAACATAATATCCAGCATATATAAGGAAATTCTACACCTCAAAAATAAAAAGGCAAGGAACCCATTTAAAAAATGGGCAAGCAACTTGAAAAGACACTTCTCTAAGAAGGAAATACAAATGTCTATAAAGCACATGAAAAGATGTTCAACATCACTAGCTATTAGGGAAAATGCAGATGAAAACTACAATGATATCCCATCCTACACCCATTAGACTGGTGGTTATTTTAAAAAAAGAAGAACACATGTGTTGCAGAGGATGTGGAGGAATGGGAACACTTATCCACTGCTTGTGGGAATGTAGAATGGTACAGCCATTGTGTAGGACAGTTTGGCAGTTCCTCAAAAAACCTACTATAATACTGCCATTTGATCCAGCAATTCCACTGCTTGGTATATAACCAGAAGAACAGAAAGCAAGGACATGATTAGTCATATGGACACCAATGTTCATAGCACAATTATTCACTATTCCCAAAGGTTGGATTCAACACAAATGCCCATCAACAGATGAATGGATAAACAAAATAGGTTACATACATACAATGAAATATTACTCAGCTGTAAGAAGGAACACATTGCTAAAACATGGGATAACATGGATAAATCTTGAAAAGCTTATGTTGAGTGAAGCATGCCAGGCATTGAGGAACAATTATTAAATGACCTCACTTGTAGGAATTAAGCAAATCAAGCAGACTCAAAGAGCTATTGTCTTGAAGATAGGTTCACAGGAATTAGAAAAGGAGAATTGCCTCCTAAGAGCCTGCTTCTTGCTCAAATGTGGCCTCTCTCAAAATCAAACTCAGCATATAAATGCATTACGTTCTCCACAGCGTGGGACCTAACTCCCATGGATTAGTCTCCCTGGCACCAAGGGATTACTATCAAGCACCAACTAGCAATGCATCTGGAAAAGACCTCAAATAAAAGGGTGAAAATGTAAAGACAAATGACTTTATATGGGTAACAGACTTCAAAGTAACTCGGGAGGTCATCTCAGAGGTAATGCTTATGCACACCACAGCAGGATCTCATAGACTGCCAAAGTGGATAATACCCCTAATAGTGGGGTGTCTGAGGGCTCTGGAGACTCTCTGGTCCTATAGTCAGGGTTGATAGCTCCAGAGTTTGTGCCTTGCCAGTGGGTCCTACTTTGTCGTTTTCTCCTGTTAGTGACAGAGTTGGACTCAGTCATGGCTTCCCTACACATGACTCATCTGTCCCTGCTCTTTGAACCCATATTTTGTGCTGGAGTTGGTAGGTGTACATACACAAGACTTGAATCTTTGGGCTGCCCATGTGCCAACTGGGCTCTGTGCCTCAGCAGAGTTGCAACACTTACTCTCCAGTTCAGTGGATTCACCCAGGACAACTAACAAGGAGGTGAGTATTGGCAACCATCATATCAAGGAAACAAGATAGCCTACATTTGCAGCCAAGAAAGTTCTATCCATTAGCTGTATGGGATCACAGCTCCCTCTCAATTAGAGATGGATTGGACATCACCATCACAGAAACCTCAGGATTGGGGAATGAACTATGGATTACAGTTGATTTACTGGTATTCTACTGTAGATATATTGTGATTCTAGCAATGGATGAAATTACAACATTGATGTGGAGGCAGTGGCCACTGGAGGCTCTGGGATCAGGGAAAGGGAAAAACATATGTAACATGAGGCTTTTTCAGGAATTGGGAATCATCCTGAATGACATTGCAATGACAGATGTAGGCCATTATATATCTTTCCATAACCTGCAGAATTGTGTGGGAGAGAGTGTAAACTACAAGGTGAACTATGGCCCATGCTCAGTGGCAATGTCCCAAGATGCGTTTTTCAATTGCAATGAATGTGCCACACTAATGAAGGCTGTTGTTCATGTGGGAAGGTGTAGCAGGTGTGGGGAGCAGGGCATATGGGTATCCCTATGTGCTTTGGGTAAAATTTATGTAATCTAAGTTTCTTTAAAAAATAAATATATATATATTTAAAAAAAGAATAAGTGCTGATTTCTCATCTGAAATGATGGAGATGAGAAGACAGTGGTATGACACAATCAAGGTCCTAAAAGAATGAAAAAAAAAATTCAGCCAAGAATTCTATATCCAGCAAGCTGACATTCAAAATGAGGGGGGAGTTCAAAATATTCCCAGATAAACATTAATTAGGAGAGTTTTTCAACAAGGAAACCACCCTTCAAGAAATAATAAAATGAGTTCTGCCCATTAAAAGCAAAAGAAAAAAAAAGAAGAGAGAGATGGTTGGAAGACAATATAAACAGGAAGATTATTAGGAAAAATTAAAAAAAGATAAAAAGTTAAATGAAAACAATATATGGTATATATAAACCTAAAGAAAACATGGCAAATGTAAAGACTGCCTTATCAGCAATAACATTGAATATTAATGGAATAAACTCTCCATCAAAAAACAGTTTGGCAGAATGGTTTAGGAAATATGACTCAACTATATGCTGTCCACAAGAAACTCACCTTAGACCCAGGGATGCAAGGAGGTTGCAAAGGATTGGTAGGAAAACTATTTTACATACAAAGAATAACAAAAATCCAACAGGAGTAGCTAAGCTAATATCAGACAAAATAGGCTTTAAATGCAAAGCTATTGTAAGAGACAAAGAAGGATACTATATATTAATAAAGGGGGTAATCTATCAAGGAGAAAGAGCAATCATAAACATTGATGCACTCAATGAGTGTGCCCCAAAATATTAAGCAAACATTGGAAAAACTAAGTGGAGAAATAGATACCTATACAAGTATGAGGGGTGGGATAATACACCATTATCAGTATTAGAAAGAACATTTTGGCAGAGGTCATACAAAGAAACAGAGACCTTCCATTATACATTAGAGGAGGCCGGCTGTAGCCCAATTGGTAGGGCTCTGGTTTACCACATTGGAGGCTCTGGGTTCAGTTCCTGGGGCCTCCTTGAGCAGGTGGACCACCTTGAGAAGGCAAGCCATTGCAGGCAGGGCAAGCCCCTGCAAGGAGGGCAAGCACCCGCGAGCAGGCAGGCCGCTGCACAGTGAGCTGACTTGGCAGGTCACCGCAGTGGGGGGAGACAAGCAGACATAGAAGAATGCAAAAAAAATGAAGACAGCAAGAATAAGCAGAAAGGGGGGGATATATAATAAATTAAAAAATTTTTTAAATCTTAAAAAAATAATACATTAGAGGATCTAGACCTAATAAATATATACAGAACATTACAACCAAATACAGGAGGATAAACATTTTTTTTCAAGCACACAGGGATCATTCTTCATAGAACATATGCTAGTTCACAGAACAAATTTCAGCAAATTCAGAAAAATTGAAATTATACAAAGTAATTTTTCTAATCACAGTGGAATGAAACTGGAAATGAATAATAAGTAGAAAACCAGAATTTAAAAATATACTAGAAAAAGATTAAGAAAACCAAAAGCTGTGAGATTAATAAAATTGACAAAACCTTAGCTAGGCTAACAAAAAAGAGAAGAAAGAATACATAAAATAAAAAATGGAGCAGGTAATATCACCACTGATTCCACAGATATAGCATATCATAAGAGAATAATTTGGAAAATTTTACACAAACAAATGGATAACTTAAATGAAATTTCTAGAAACACTCCAGCAGCCTACATTGACAAAAGAAGAAATTGATGACCTCAATAGACCAATCACAAGGAATAAGATTGAATTAGTCATCAAAAGCCTCCCAACTAAGAAGAGCTGAGGACCAGATGGCTTCACAGGTGAGTCTACCAAATATTGCAGAAAGAACTATCACCTATCCTACTTAAACTCTTCCAAATAGTAGAAGTGGAGGGTACATTACCTCTTTCTATGATGCCACCATAAACTAAATATCAAATCCACCTAAAAATGCCACAAGAAAGTAAAAGTACAGACCAATCTTTCTACTGAAACTGGATGCTAAAATACTCATTGAAATTCTTGCTCATCATATTCAGCAACACACCAAAGAATTGTACACCATGATCAACTGAGATTCATCTCTGCCGTGCAAGGATGATTCAACATAAGAAAATCAATCAAAGTAATACATCACATTAACAGACCAAGAAAAAAATCATACAATCATCTACGCTGTTGCAGAAAGAGCATTTGAGAAGATACAGAATCTTTCTTTTTTTTTTTTAAAGATTTATTTATTATTTATTACATATCTCCCCCCCCTTTCTGCTTGC
>PVKH010029989.1:0-12567 GCA_004027955.1 Chaetophractus vellerosus | reverse complement strand
GACTTTGAACCTCCTTAGCAGCATCCATGCTGCCTCCCATCACTGCCTAGTGGTTAAGAACTGAATTCCAGTCTGTGAACACTGAGAATTAAAGTCCCACTCTTTGGAATAGCAATTTAAAAGGCTTTTCAAAATTTGGCCCTGTCCTGCTTTTTCACCATATTTCGTTATGCACCCTGCGACCTAGGCAAAGCAGGAAACTAATAAAATAGGCCATGTGTACTGTATCCATATCTGTACTATGTACTCTGCCTAGAATGCTTCTCTCCCACCGCCTCTTACCCACCTACCATAGGAAATTCTGATTATTTTAGGCCCTATTCAAAAATCACCTCCTTGGTGAAAGCCTCATAGATTTCTCTGATGGTTAAGACTCTGGAGTCAGACCACCTCTGTTAGATTACCAACTTCTGCCTACTAATTGTGTTAACTTGGACAAGGTACCACCTCAGGCTCCCCATCTATAAATGGAAAAAATGACATCTGCTCTACAGGGATAGGTGATGATAGATTACATAGATAAATAGATGATAGAGAGATATAGATATAGATAAATTTAGTATAGTGCCTTCCCTAGAATTGCATTCAATGTTACCTACTATATTATTTTTTATACAAATCTTGGTTTCCATAGCATTTTAATTTAGCATATTTACATGCATTGTTGTTAATTATATACCTCTCTCATGCTCCATTACTAGATTTTGCAATCTTTGAAATCAGAGACCATTCTTCTTAGTCTTTCTATTCAATATTGAGTCGCATGGTAAGCACTTGCTACATTTTTGCTAAAATTGATTTAATCCAACCAGCTATGTGTCCTTAGCTTAGGCATTTAACCTTCCTGATGGAACGTCAGTTTGTTCAGCCGTAGTTGAAATTTAATGTAGCCACATAAGTAATTTTCAAAGATTGTCCCTCAGTTTTTTAACAATGATACTCTTTTCTCAAATAAATATTTACATGGATGCCTAAAATATGCAATGGATCATGTGCAGAGCTGCTGTGAAGTACAGATCTTATCTGTCAGGTTCAGTTTCTCAGGCACCTCTAGAAACACCTGGAGCAATTAAGCACCCAGCTGGACATGTTCTCTGCCTTCATAGTTCAGACTTGTCCTTAGAGTAGTGGCCAGAGTCCCAGATTTCCCATCCCTCTGGGTGAATCCAACTCAAAGCACTAACCTGTTAAGGATGAGGAAAGACCTTTCTGAAGAGAAAAAACAGCCCAAATCACCAGAACATTCTGCAGGGAAGAAGGATGAGTAATGGCTATTCAACATCCCTAATGAAGAGTGCGGGTGGTGTTGGAACGGTGGCTTCTTGAATTAAACTCTTTTGAATTGTCCTCTTGTTTATAGGACATGAGAGACAGTTGGTCTCTGCTAGCTAAACTAAACTTGGGCCTAAAGTCCCAAAGCTGCCAGCTAGAGTTCTGGGGACCAGTAGGAATGAACAAAGGCTTATAGCAATGGGCTTTTTTATTATTTCAAAAAAAAAATGGCAATGTGCAGACTGAGAAACTAAGGTCCTTTGCATTTAGCAGGAATGACATCAGTGGGAGAGTGCAAGCTGAGCGACAGTCTAATCACAGGTGTACTATGTCTTCAATGAATAAACAAATTATTGCTTTGTAAAATGAAGTTGTTTCATATTTAGTTTTTTTTTAATTTGGCATCTATGGAAAAATAATAATAGAAAATATTCAAGTGCCCACTCTGTGCTAAGTGACTTATATTTATACCCCATCAAGCCTGTGCAGCAAGTATTACTAGTTTTAATTTACAGAGGAAGAAATCAAGTCAGGGAGGCAAAATTGATTCCTTATTGTTACACAGCCGGCAAATAATGGCACAAGATCTGAAACTTCCTCTTTTATTCCTGTGCTTGACAGCTTACTCTCCACTAGATCACTTCTCTGCTGAAAAAAAGGCTTTCTGCAATCCCAGCCTCTAAAGCAAAGTATTTGAGAACACTACTCCTTTAGTAGTGGGTCTCACAATGCATAGAAATCATATGGTATGTGTTCAAATGCAGATCAGGGCCTTGTTCCCAGGAATTCTGATTCAGTAGGGGCTGGCGTGGGGCCTGGGAATCTGCATTTTAACAAGCACAGGAGATAGCTCTTACCAAGTGGGAGTCAGTCCCTACTTTGAAAACACTGTCTCTGGGGTAAAATAAAAGTTAATAAAGAAGGTCTTCAAAGAGCTTTAGGCTTGACTTTCATTTTACTGTCTCAAAAGTTTCCAAACATTTTAGAAGCTTTCAATCAAGAGTTAGTTACTTATTAATAAGGACAGGGTAGAGAGGAAAGTCCTAAATTTGTTCCAGTGCCTCATCACCACAGCCAGGAAGATGCCACTAATTCTTGTGCCGAGCCGTCTTAAGACAGTGCTTAAATAGGAAGAGGAAGAAAGGGCACCCCTATCTTTCCTCTTTGGAACGTAAAAGGTAAAGACTGCAAGGAGAATGCTGATGGTGACAAATGTAAGAAGTTTATTGTATACTGCAGAGATCCCGATTAGGAAGAGTTTTCGAAATCCAATTTTTCTGCTAAAAGAGAAAAAGCAAATAAGGCCACTCTAATGTGCCACCCGTTTCTCAGAACTCATTGCTAGTATACCTGTAGGCTGTTTGAAAACCTGACCATGGTGTCAAATGGATGGAGATTTGTGGATGTAATCACAGACCTCATCTTTCTCACTTAAAAAGAATCTGATTGGGGTGAAGCTGGGTGGGAAGTTATTTTGCTAAGGCGAGTTTCAGGGTAATGTGATTAGGATGGGAAGTATCCCAGCAGTCGAGGGCAGAAGTGATCCTGCCTTTAAAGCAATAACAAGTGATACACACACTCCTCTTTGTCTACTTTATTCCCAAAGTTAACATTAAATTGAGTATCAGATGGTGAGGTGCTGTCTAGTTTAAACAGAGAGCTCAAACAAATGCCCTTTACAAGAGCCCACTTCCCAGATGATCAAACAAATCATTTTATCTGCCTGGCTGATAACTCAGCTCTCTTTCCAAATTTGAAAGAAAAATCAGGAGAATTCAGGGAAGGTGTCTAGGTAGTGAAGATACAAGGAAACCCTTCCCCCAAGTAATTCTTAAAGTGTATGTGAAACCATATGAAAGAAGATTTAGGTATAACCACAATGAGAAGCAAGAAATAACCATATGCAGGGTGCTGATGAGAATTTGTGAAATGATGGATCAAGAATTAAGACTTAGCCCCTGGGAGATGACATCATCAATATGGCAAGTGAGAAGCTCCACGTTTCCATATCCCTACAGAAGTTTTAAACAACAAGCAAAAGCAGGCAGAACATCTTTCTTAGAGATCCAGAAAACAGTTGAAGAATTGCAGTTATAGGGTGAACACTGACTGAAGAAAAAATCAAATTAAAACAGTAGGAAAACCTTCTGGTGCCTTTGGTGGCCTTTCCCCCATGCCCTTCCCAGCTCAGTGCAGAGCTGGTCCATGTTCCCAGTGTGGGTCCCTAGTCTCAACTGCAGATGGAGAAGAGTAACCCTTCTGCACATTCTAGGGTACATGCTTGTCTGTACCAATGTCTGGTGGCAGCCTGAAGAAATAAACAAGGATACCTGTCACAGGCTTGCTGTCCCAGAACCTGCCCAGCACATAGAAGTGAGGCAGAGGACAGCTATATGCTGTAAGAGAACGACCAAATAGGAGCTGCCTGGGGCAAAGGATTACCAGCTTGAGGACCCTCAGAACTGTGTAAAGAGGGGAGTTTCTAAGGTCACGTGCACATACCCAGGACAAGATGCCTGCTCAAAAAAGACCTGGAGGACTCTACATTTTCATCTCAGGCTAACATTTAGAACCACTGTTAGGATGGCTAAGCTCTAAAAGAGAGAGTACTTGCACAGGCCAACCTGCAAATATAGGGAAACCTGTTTTCTTCTCTTTTTAGTTTTGTTTTGCTTTTGTTATTTTTTTGTTTTGTTTTGTTAGCTCCTAGCATTAAAGAAAATCTCAGTCATAACAATAGTTGGATACAACCTTAAGGAACAGAAACCTAAGCGACTGAATTTCAGAGCTAACATATTAAAATATTAAAATGTATAGTGTTCAACAAAAGATCACAGGGCATGCAAAGAAACAGAAAATGATAACCAATGCAAAGGAGCAGGACAAAGCATTTGAAACCATAATTGAGGAATATGAAACACTGGACACACACAGAGACTTAAAATAATTGTCTTATTATGCTCAAAGAGCTACAGGAACACACAGAAAACAAACTACAGGAAATCAGGAAAATGACTGATGAATAAAAATATAATTTCAATAAAGAGATAGACAGCATAAAAGGAACCAAACAGAAATACTGGAGCTGAAGACCACAGTAATTGAAGTAAAGAAAATTCCCTAGAGGGCTTCATCAGTAAATTGGATCTGGCAGGAGAAAGAATCAGTAAGCTTGAAGATAAGACAATTGAAATCATTCAGTCTAAGGAGCAGAAAGAGAAAAAAACAATGAAGAAAAATGAACAGAGGCTAAAAGAAATGAGGGATGCCATTAATCACACTAATGTACACATGATATTACCAGAAGGATAAGAAAGAAAGGAGCAGAAGGAATATTTTAAAAAGTAATGACTAAAAACTTCCCAAATTGAAAGAAAGACATGAATATACAAAATATATATACAAATTGCATGAAGGAATAAAGATCTCTGATAAAAATAATGATATCAGAAAGTATACATGCCAGTACTATTGAGTTTTTGGTTTGTAAATCCACTTTTTACTTCTTACAGGATCTAAAATGCAAATGTATAAAAATAATAATAAATCTATGGTTTTGGACACACAATGTATAAAGATGTACTATAATTATGGACAAGAGCATCATAAAGTTAAGAGGGTGGAGTAGTATAAAAACATAGCTTGTGTATGCCATTGAAGTCAATTTGGTATCAAATGAAATAAGATTATCATAGATTTAGGGTGTTAAATTTAAGTCCCAGGTAACCACAAATAAAATATATGAGAACTACATATATGAAAGGAAATGAGAAAGGGTCCTAGAGCATTCACTACAAAATACCAACTAAACACAAAAGAAGACGGTTATAGAAAATTGAAGGACAATAAAAGGTATAGGTTTTACAAGAAACAAACAGCAAAACGTCAGAAGCAGTCTTGCATTTTAGTAGTTACTTTAAATGTAAATGCATTAAGCTCTCAGAAGGCAGAGATTCGCAGAATGGATACAAAAGCATGGCCCAACTATATGCTGTTTACTGGGGGATCACCTTAAATTCAAAGGCATAAGCAGGGTGAAAGTGAAAGGTTGGAAAAAATTCTTCCATTCAAATAATAACCAAAAGAGATCAGGGGTGGCTATACTAATACCAGATAAAATAGTCTTTAAGTTAAAAACTGTTACAAGAAACAAAAAAGTACACTATGTATTGATAAAAGGTCAATTTATCAAGAAAACATAATAAGTATAAAATTATATGCACCTAACAAAAAAGACCCAACATATATAAAGTAAACATTTGCAGATTTAAAGAGAGAAACAGTTGGTTCTACATTAACAATGGGAGACGGCAATAAACCACTTTCAATACTGGACAGAACATCTAGACAGAAGATCAATAATGAAATAGAGGACTTGAAAATACTACAAACTAACTAGACCTAATAAATATATATAGAACGCTTCATCGAACAACAGCAAAATACACGTTTTCTCAAGTGCACACATGGATCATTGTGTAGGAAAGACCATATATTACATCACAAAACAAGTCTCAATAATTTAAAAAAGATGAAATCATGCAAAGCATCTTCTCTGACCACAAAAGAATAAAGCTGAAATAAGGACAATGGAAAAATTCACAAATATGTGGAAATTTAAATAATAATCTCTTAAACAACCAATGGGTAAAAGAAGAAATCACAAGAGAAATTAGAAATATCATGAGACAAATGAAAATGAAAACACAGCAGACCAAAATTTAAAGGATTGAACAAGGGCAGTCTTCAAGGAAAGTTTATGACTGAAATTGCTCACAGTAATAAGAAAAATCTCAAATCAGTAACCTAACCTCACATCTGGAGGAACTAGAAAAGGAAGACCAAACCATGCTCAACATGAGCAGAAGGAAAGAAAGAATTATAGAAATCAAAAGTTGGTTCTTTGAAAGACTAAATAAAATTAACAAATCTTTAGCTAGACTGACAAAGAAAAGAGAGAGACGATGCAAATAAGAAAAATCAGAAATAAAAGAGGAGGCATTACTACCAACCTTATAGAAATAAAAACAATTATGGGATTCTATAACAATTTTTACCAACAAATTAGATAACCTAGTGAAATGGACAAATTCCTAGAAATACACAAATTACCTAAACTGACTCAAGAAGAAATAGAAGATATCAACAGACCAATAACAGGTAAAGAGAATGACTCAATAAACAAAAAGCTCCCAAAAAAGATTAGTCTAGGACCAGAAATCTTCACTGGTGAGTTTTACCAATCATTTGAAGAAAAATTAACACCAATCCTTCTCAAACCCTTTCAAAAAAATTGAAGGAGGTAACCTTTCTTAATTCTTTCTATGAGGCCAGCATCACCTTAATATCAAAGCCAGATAAAGATATACAAGAAAAGAAAATTTCAAGCCAATGTCCCTTATGAATATGGATGCAAAAATCCTCAACAAAACAATAGGAGGTCAAATCCAATAGTACATTAAAGCAACCATACATCATGACCAAGTGGGATTTATCCCAGAAATGCAAGGCAGTTCAATATAAGAAAATCAATAATGTACTATACCACATTAATAGAATGAATGAAGGGTATAAAAACACATGATCATCTCATTTGAAATGGAAAAGGCATCTGACAAAATCCAGCATGCATTCTAGATTAAAAAAAAAAAAACAAAAAAACCCAGGCCCAGCTAGATAGCTCAGTGGATAAAGAGCGGGCTGGGGTACCACATGAGAGGCCCCGGGTTCAGTTCCTGGGGACCTCTCCGAGTGGGCAGACGGCCTTGAGAAAGGCAAGCCACTATGGGTGGGGCAAAAGCCGCCGTGGGCAAGGCAAAAAAGCCACCACGGGCAGGGCGGAGCCCCCACGGGCATGGCAAAGTCACCCGTGAAAAGCGGAGCTGCTGCCTGCGAAGCGGAAGCCGGCAGCTCTGCAAAAACATGGAGGACTGCTGCCCGCAAAACATGGAGCGGAGCCGCCCGTGAAAAAACGGAATGGAGCCACCCAAGAACGAGTGAGCCACCGCCGCGGAGGGCTGACTCGGCACGTCACCGCAAAAGACAGGGGGAGACAAGAAGCAGACATAGAAAAACACAGAAGAATGGACACACAGCAAGAGCAAGCAGAAGCAGGGGGGATATGTAATAAAAAAAAAAAAACCAGAAAACTAGGAATAAAAGAGAAATTTCTCAAAATGAAAAAGTGTATATATGAAAAACCCACAGCTAACATCATACTCAACAGTGAAAGACTGAAAGTTTTCCTCCAGAGGTCAGAAAGAAGACAAGGATGCCTGTTTTCACCTCTGTTTTTGTTTGTTTAAAATAAAAAACAACATTGTACTGGAAGTTCTAGACAGAGCAATCAAGCAAGGAAAAAAAAAAAGAAAAGAAATAAAAGACATCCAAATCCAAATTGGGAAAGAAGTAAAATGTTCCCTCTTTGCAGGTGACATTATCCGATGTACAGAATTTACCAAAGAATCTACAAGAAAGCTAACAGAATGAATTCTGCAAAATGGCAGGGTACGAGATCAATACACAAAAATCAGTGGTGTTTCTACATACAAGCAATGAACAATATGAACAGGAAGTAAAGAAAACAATTCCATCTGCAAGAGCAACCAAAAGAATAAAATATCTAGGAATGAATTTAATTACATATTGTTACTGAAAGATATTAAAGAAGATGTAAATAAATGGAAAGATATCACATATTCATGAATTAAAAGGCTTAATTGCGTTAAAATATCAATACTACCCTAAGCGATTTACAGATTGAACACTGTCCATCAAAATTCCAACAGCCTTCTTTGCAGAAATGGAATAGTTAATCATCAAATTCATAAGGAGTTTCAAGGGACCGTAAGCAGCCAAAACCACCTTGAAAATGAAGAGCGAAGTTGAAGGATTTATACTTCCTGGTTTCAAACTTATTACAAAGCTATAGTAATCAAAGAAGTGCAGTCCTGGCACAAGACAGACATATAGACCAATGGAAGAAAACTGAGAGTTTGAAATACCCCACACATCTATGACCAAGTGATTTTTGATAAGGGCTCCAAGTCCACTCCGTGGGGAAAGAACCGTCTCTTCAATAAATGGTGCTGGGAAAACTGGATATCCACATGCAAAAGAATGAAAGTGGACCCCTACCTCACATCATATCCAAAAATTAACTCAAAATATAACAACAACCTAAATATCAGAGCTTTGGCTAGAGCTATGCTGCCCTATATGGTAGCCACTAGCTACATGTGGCTATTCAAATTCAAATTAATTATTAGAATTAAATTAAATTAAAAATATAGTTTCTCAGTCATACTAGCCAAATTTTCAAGTGCTTAATAACCACATGTAGTTAGTGGCTACTCTATTGGACAGAGTAGATACAGAATATTTACATATTGGATAGTACTGGCTTGTAGGATTGGAAGAGCTTGGAGTTGAAAACATGACCATTTCTACAGAACAAGAACTGCTCTAGATGACCTGAGAAAAGGAATGCACAGAGCTTAGACCAAACACTAAGGCAGTGATAGCAATTCTCACCAGGCCCCCATTTCTCCCAGGTCAAGAATAAATTAATAGGAAAAAAATCGCATGAATTATAAGACAATATCCAGTAAAAAGGTTATAGGAGATAAGTCCTGAGGCATTCGATTAAAATTCTTGCTCTGAAATGGATTTATTTCAAAACTCATTCCAATATAAAGAAAAACAACTACTTCATGTTCTCAATAAGAGACCATTGGACATGGCTTTTTCAAAATTAAAATAGCCAGAGAGAAAGGACCACTCCATAATAAAACTGCAGTAGTCACAATAGTAGCTGCCTTTTGATTAACGAAGCAGAGAACAAATCTGAGAAACACTCAAAATCAGAAGAAATGAATGAAGAGATGAAATAGATGGCTCTGTGGGGAAGCCCACATGGGAAAAGAGAACCACAGATCATTTCACACACATGGAACCATGCACAAAGCTTATGCACCTTACTTCTTAATGAAATATGCACCAACTGTCAGTCCAGATTGATCTTGACTTTCACTCACAAAAAATGAAAGGATCATAAAAAATACTTATAGTATAAGTGAAGAGAATCAACAACTTCAAAGAGGGGAAATAACCTGGAAATTTTGAGACAAATAGTTTCCATTGAAATAAATTGGATCCAGGAAATAACATATCATGGTTCTTGAATATATTCAACAAAACAAGTGCAAATGGAATAACTGAAAAATAAATAAAAGTTATTAGAAAATACAGAAGTTATTGAAAAAAATTAAATAACCCTAATTTTTTAAGACATAGAATAGAGGCAGGGAGTAGCAAAAAAGACATTAGAAAAA
This sequence comes from Chaetophractus vellerosus, assembly GCA_004027955.1. NCBI lineage: Eukaryota > Metazoa > Chordata > Mammalia > Cingulata > Chlamyphoridae > Chaetophractus > Chaetophractus vellerosus. The sequence goes on along the minus strand of PVKH010029989.1, from coordinate 2,962 downwards.
GGAAAAGGAAGAGAATAATTTAAAAGATTGGCTCATGAAATTCTCCAATAACTTAAAGCAAAAATATAAACTCCAAGAGAAGATATAAGAAGTAAAAATGATGGACCCACTAGATATAATTATTTTATTTTATGAGGCAGTGGTGGAAAAAAACAGAGAACTAGCAATAATCAGACTTCTGATTAAAGACAGAGCTTGAACACATGTATTTAACATTGCCAGAACCACACAAAATGACACTAAAAAAAAAAGCTAAAAGATAAAGTTGAGGAAATGTCTCAGAAAGTAGAGGAAAAAGACAAAGAGATAAAATAATAATAAGGGGAAAGATGTAAAAAAAAAAATTAGAGGACCATTCCAAGTGGTCTAATATTTGATTAATAATGGTTTCAGAAAGAGAATATTGAAAAAACAGATAAGTAATCATCAACAATAATGTGTCCAACAATTTCCCAGAACTGAAGGATATTTTTTCTAGATTAATAGGCCACCTGAGAGCACAGCTATATAAATGAGAATATACACCAACCCATCATGTTAAAATTTCAGAACTCTGTAGAAAAAGAGAACTGTGTTTCCAGAGAGAAAATAATAGAAATTGCAATAAGAATGGTATTCTTAACAGAAACACTGGAAGTTAGTAAATAATGAAGAAATTCCTTTCCAGCCTACAATTATATATATAGCCAAATTTTCAATCAAATATGAAATAAGAATAAAGGCATTTTCAGACATCAAATGTCTCAAAAAATTACTTCTCATGTATTCTTTCTTAGGAAGATACCAGAATATGTGCTCGGTCAAAATAAAGAGGAAAACCAATAAAAAGGGAAAATAATATTGAGGTAACAGAGGTTCAGTACAAAAGAGGAGGAAAGGAAATCCTAAGATAGGAGTGAAGGAAAATTGCAAAACAACAGTTATGTAGTGGGTATAGGGTACAACCGGTCCATTTGGTGCTAACCAGGGAAATGCAGGAAAGGAAATGGACAGAATACCCATTTGTTTGAACATAGTCGTGGTGGTCTATAGTATTGTTCACCAAATCTTTCAGTTCTCCTTTTGAGCACAAAGTAGTGTTGCACTTCCCTGCCTCTTCAAAGTAGATGTGGCAATGTAACTTACTCTGGCTAAAGAGTGTAGGTGGACTTCTTTAAGAGATGGTGCTTCGTTCACCGCCTTCCCCTTCCCCAACCTCAGCTAACTGTTCTGAATGGTAGAAGCTCATCAGTTTACATCCAGGAGTAAGGGAGATGGAGCAGAGTCCCCACCATCCCACAATACACTCATAAAATGAGCAAGAAGTAAGACTTTGTTACTAGAATCCTCTGGGATTTTGATGGTGTTTGTTACAACAGCATAACAAAGAGTTTTAGAAAATAAGTGGAGAGTTTTGAGATGAACTGGTGCTAAATTTGTAGAAATTTAGGCTAATGGATGAACAAAAGGAAACAAAATGTACTCAAGAAAGGAAAAAGTAATCATAATATACTAGATGCTTGGCTGTGAAGACTTTTCCAATCATTATCATTCTTATATCCAGTACCTACAAATTGATAAATTAAAATATTGATTGGAGAAAATCTGTTGCCTCACGCCTCTACTCCCTTAGATCTCCTCATAATTAACTAAAAGATTAACAATGGCTCTAAAAAAAGTCTTGTGGATCCTGAACCAGCATGTGTTTGGAATCTAGTTGTTGCCCGTGATTTACTATTTGTTAAATATTTTCAATAATGTCCCTGATCATAATAAGATATGGAAAATGATCTAATCAAAATAACACGATATTAAATTAGGGGAATGGGGAACAGAAAACATACATGCATGTTAGGCATGGGAAGAAGGAAAGGTAAAATAGGAAGAATCCTCAACTTCCAGATAATTCTCAAAAGTAAAGACTCAAGACATAATAAAATAAGCATGTTATTGAGGAAATTGGAGATTAAAAAAACTAAAAGAAAGTAGATATCTCTGGGAAGTAGAAAATTACAGGGAGGGGATTGGTAGGTGGGGAGAAGAATATTCTTCATAGCTCTCTTCATAGGTAAAATTCAGTACTCACTATTTATAAAACATCTTCAAAAAGTGGAAATAGAAGCATACCTGACTCAGCATATAAATATTTGTTTTAAACAAACAAATTTTAACAAACTTCAAATTGATACCATTGGAGACAACATTAGTAAAATTAGACACAAAATAAATATATTCACAATTGGGCTTTGAACCAGTACTAAAAGGGAAATTAGAAAAGGGGCTATATATATCAGAAAGGAAACAGGAAAGTTATTACTATTTTCAGAAATCCATTGAAGAAAGTATATGAATTAAATTAAAAATTCAATAAAATTGCTAGATTAAGATATAGAACATTTCATGGGGAAAAAACCATTCCCAACAGAACAAAAAATATAAAATACTAAGATAGAACCTTAATGGGAAATGTATGTGACCTAGATCAGGAGAGGTGGGGGTAGGAACCTAAAGCATTTTACTGAAAGACAACATAAAAATTGACTAATGGAAAGACTCAGCATATTCCTCTATGAAAAGTCTAAATATTTTAAGAATGTCAATTCTTTCCAATTAATGTATTACTTAAAGCAATTTAAATACAAATCCCAATAGGGTTTTTTAAAAATTGGATAAAATTATTGTAACTTGGAAGAAGAATCAAGCAAGAAATAAGGAAAGAAAAACTATGAAGAAATGTAATACGGAGATGTAGGAAACAAGACCTTCCAAAAGCAAGAACATGCGGTAAAGGGTCAATCATTAAAACAGCCAAGTACAGATGCAGAAATAAATGGCTTGATAAACTTATAGAATAGATAGTCATTAGAATTAAACCTGAGATTATAAATTAATGAAGGAAAGATGATTTCTCAACAAACATGTTGGCTTCCACTTCTGGTTGCAGTTATGGCTCCAAAGAAGCAGGGCAAGTGTTATACATGTG
>PVKH010029988.1:0-12566 GCA_004027955.1 Chaetophractus vellerosus | reverse complement strand
TTTTTTTTTTTTTTTTTTTAATTTTATGAGATACCAGGGATTGAACCTGGGACCTCATACATGGGAAGCAGGCACTCAACCACTGAGCTACACCCGCTCCCCAGGGCTCAATTTTGATAGCAATAGAAGATATTTCCTGTATGATGAAATCCTGGTGGGCAGAGGGTAGCAGGATGGATGTGTGAAAAGCCATTGTATGTACTGGAGAATGAAAGAAAATGGGCTATAGGTAGGTATATGTTCATGGAAAGAGAGCTAAGTATGACTGTCCAAGGGGACTTTCTAGAATGTTTAATTGGTCAGTTTATTCATGTCATTTTTATGTAGAAGGAAGGAAAGAGCTGTTATTTCCAAGGCCAGCTGAAGTTTGTGCTGTTGGCTTTGAAACCGTGGTTCTCAGGCACCAGGGACCTTTTAAAAATGCGGATTCCAAAACTGACCAGACAAAAATTGTAATCCACTGGGTCTGGGGGGAAATCCAGGAATCTGTACTTTTATTGGGTTCCCCAGTAATTCTGATGCCATGGGTTCTTCAGGACCAATTTGTAAACCATTTTTCAGAGTCCCTGTGGTGAGGACACCCTAGTCATTGGTTCAGGATAATTTGCTAATGGACGTTTTGGTTCTTTGATCAGATCATGGTCCTGGGTAGCGTCCAGTGCCAGGAGGCTGCAACCAAGGTAGTTTAACTCTTTTTCATAGAAAGAAAACAGGTGTCTTCCTGGGCTAGCGAAATTGATCTGCTATAAAATGATGTGGATCTTCTTAAGGGAAAATCCTAGAAATGGGAATTTCAGGTAAGAATTGTGGTGGGAAAAGGGGTGAGAGCCCTCTGGGGAAGGAGCTGGCTTCAGCAACAAGATGGCACCCGGGTAAGGGTTGGGAGCCAAGATTCCTCTATGGGTGATGAAGGTTAGCAGCAGGCACATTGGATATTGTTTCTTGTTCAGTGAAGCAATTCCCCTCTTTCACCTTCAGACCATCAGTCAAAGTCAGTTCCACAGATGGAACTGCATTAGCGATATTCTGGAAAAGGAATGACATGGGTCCTTGTCGATGCTTGGGGCAGAATGTTTTGGAGGAAAGATGCAGTTGTCCTGGCCAGAGGTGAGGCTGTACCCCCTTTACTAACCTCTCCCCCTGAAAATCTTCAGAAATATTTTGGAGAATCCTCAATTTCTGGAAGAAATATCAGAAATTTTTGAGATTGTAGTTTGAGCCTTTTATCAGGATATTAAAAGAAAAGGTGATCCCAGAACTTGGACCTACTCTAGTTATATGTATGCAACAGTACTTAGCACACCGCTTCTCAAATTAGTGACCTAACTTCAATTGTACTGTGGCCAATTCTGTGCCATCATTACAGGATTCAGGTCAGGCTTGTCTAGGCCCAAACTGAGTTCTACATTCACGGAGTTACTTAATCAATGTTTCAGATATTCATAAAATTAAATGAAATATCTATGAGGCTCTCAGACAAAAAGATTGCTATGTAAATTTGGAGCCTCATTATTTTACCAAAGGTTGGAAAAATAAGAACAGATATGGTTACATATTCCCTTGGTAGGCGATTGTAACGCTTTGGACATGGGTCACATTCGCATGTCTGTTTGATTATAAACACCTGGTCCCCGAAGCATCCTGCAGTTTGTTTCATTTTCAAAGACCGGGATGGCAAATTTAAAATTCAAATTCTTATGAACAGCAGAGAGAATGTAGCTATGAAAGTGTTTTAGACCACAGTGTTTTAAATGAAGGTTAATTTTCTGATAAAATAGGAAATGAAGGAAAAATTATCTTCCTGCACGCAAGCATGGTTTTGAATACTATAGCTCAATTAGATGTTCTGATTGTGCAAACAATCAGCTTCATGTCTTGTTAAACTTCTCCTTTTCAAATTATGAAGCTTTTCTATGCTAAGATTAGCAGGGTTATTAAGGGTACAAGAGATAAAAGATCCATCTGAGCTAGAAGGAAAATTCTAACTTAAGAGGGTTCAAAACTAAATGAGAAACTTCCCAAACTCCCATGATGATCCAACATTATTAAAGAATTGTCCAGCATGGAAATTAACTGCTAGTCTCAGAGGAAAGAAAAGTTATTATTCTTTGCTTCTTTCCTAAGATATTGAGTACTTCTTAGTCAATTCAATGTTGCTTTGTGCATAGAGAAGTATACAAAAGCGTCAATCAGAGCTACACAGGTAATATTTGCAAAATCATTTTTGGGGATACAGACTTTTTTCCATACGGGCTGGGTTTTAGAGCAAGAGAAGGAAAGACCATTGGAATGCCCTAATTTTTTTGTTGCAAATCAAATTTGATACCATAAATTATCATAACTATATATTTTTCCTGCTACCTTCTCAAGTCTCTTTATTTGGCTATAACTGTGCTGTGTCCAGAACAAAGAGATGTGCAGTCATTTTGTGCTAAGTCTTTTTTTATACTATACTCAATGCTTTCAGTACAGTAACAGAATGTGTTAGCACACAATTTATGGCACTTAATAGAGCTTGGTGGGTGAGTGAATGAATGATGCATCATCTTAGTAAGACATTCGGTTAATATCTTGCCTTTCTCTCTCCTCTTTCCTTTTAATGTTCAATTCTTCATTGCCTGTGCTGGGCTTGTGGAAATAACCTCCTAACTGCTCTCCTTGTCTCTGAGCTCTCCCTTTCTCCCCAACACACCCAGCCCAGCACCTAGCAGAGCTCAGTGTTCTCTGGGTGTGTGGCCTGCTCTGATCTCCAGCCATGCACCCTCCACCCTACCTTCCTGTGTGGCTTCTCTTGAACTTTCTGCTGTTCATCCTCCCAGTTTGGCCTCGTCCAGCTCAGAGGTCACTTCTTCTAGGCAGCCTTCCCTAACTAATCCCCAGTTCCCACCCAATGCTTTAGGCACGCCACCCTGTGCACTTTTCCAGCCCCTCAAGCACTTCTCACATAGCTTTTTCATTGCTTGCACCTCCTCTGGTCCCCATCCTAAACTGTAAGGCTTCGAGAGCACCGGCTGGGTCATGTTCACATAGCACAATGCCTCTTATCTAGTGGTGCTCAGTCAAGGTGCGTTTGACTTTCAAGTAAGTAATAATTGAATATATTTGGGAGTACCCAAAGGAGACCCAGATTCTTCTTAGAGGTTGAAAAGTAACTGAAGGGGTTGTAGAGAATTTTCCTGGGACAAAGATTTATTACATTCACTTCCTGATTGAGTGGAAGACATTCTGGGTGAGTCAATGGCCAGTAGTTTGGCAGATCCCGTCACCTAAATTTGAGCCAATGCAATGAATTGAAAGTGACAATGAATGGGGATGATAATGAACAATACAGAATGAGACATCATTTTATCTCAGAAAAGAGAGCTAAAATATTGTCCTGGGTACTTTCATACCTCATTCTTGGAAATAGATCCTGTTACTTGCATTTTATAGTGAAGGACTTTAGGATTGTGTTTAAGAGAAGAGTTTTGGAGTTAAGACTGTCTACATGCTAATCTATCACCATTTATTAGCTTCAAGATCTAGGAAAATAGCTAATCTCTGGGGACCTCAACTTTCTTATGTGTAAAATGGGATTTTACAAAGCTTCATGAAGTTGTATTGAAGTTGAAATGAGAAAATATATGTAAGCATTTACCACTTTGCTTAGGAAAGCCTCAATAAATGCCATATCTAAAATAGAGGGAAGCAGATGTGGCTCAAGTGGTTGGGCTCCCGTTTACCAAATGGGAGGCCCCGGGTTCGATTCCTGGGACCTCCTGGTAAAGGCAAGCCGGACTATGCAGCACGGTGAGCTGACGGCCCACGCGCCCGGTGAGCCAATGATGACCCAACGAAGGGAGACAAGGAAACACAGGAAAAAGCACAGCAAGTGGGCAAAGTGAGCGTAAGCAGCAAGGCGGGAATGAATTTTTTTAAAAAAAGAATCAAAGTTAAAAAAAAAAAATAAAATAGATACACTAAGGTTCAAAGAATTTAAATCCCTGATCTGATCATCACTCAGCTAGGAAGGAATGACTGGATTTTGAATATAGATTTGTCTGTCTTACAAAAGGTTGGGTATTTTCTGCTCTACTGGACAGTTTCCCTAGAAACCCATTGCAAAGCCTTTGTTCAATGACTGTGGTTTGCCTTTGGTGTTTTGAGCCTCTTTGATTCCTGTAGTTTGCTGCAGCGATTTTAGGGATTTCCCCCAGTAGTCTTGCTTCAACCAAGGACTGTCTCTATATTTCTTGTCTTCTCAGGGTTACCCAGCACAATGAACATTTTAATGGAAATCCAAACTATATGCTGTCCTTACTAAATTTTTAATTTTCAAAGGACATTCCTGGACTCGGCAGCAAAATCCCATAAATTAAATTGAAATCAGTCACATTTATGATAGGGTTGTAAAAAGCTGTAAGTGTTATGAATTTATGACTCTGTGCTCACATTTAGCTGTTCACTGCTTTTGCTGCTAGGTCTTTTTATCCTGTGTGGGACACAATTTTTATTTGTGGGTGAGATCATTATAAATCTTTTATGCACCACAAGTGCAATTTTAAATGTTTGGGAGCATGGAAAACTATGCCCATGAGATACTTACTATATTTTATGGATTATGGTTCTTGTATAACTGGCAAAAAAACCTAAAACCCTAAAACCCAAACCCAAACATTGAACTTTGTAATAGCACCTTAGCCTTACAGAAGAGGGAATGTTTTACAGTGGAGCTAAAATTCTACTCTCCGTATAAGTTTTTAAAATTCTCTTCTTTTTCGCTTTTTACAAAATAACTTTTCATAATGACCATCTTTCCAAATGTTCCTTACAGTCTGGTAGTTGAGGTCAACAAAAAAAAAAAAAAAGAAAGAAAGAAAAGTGTTTCTGCTTCAAGATTTCACGTGTCCTTTGCACTAGAGAGCACTGTGCAGCTGGCTTGCCCATTCCTCATTATTTCTTAAAATCTTGACCCTGAACTTCTGTGTCATAAAAATCAAAGGTGTCAGTGACTAAGAAAGTGTAGATTTCCAGAGAAGCATTAGATTGAGAAAATATTATGAAAATGTATGTATATCTCTTGCCAAAGGACTGGTGGAGGCTGGGTACAAACCACACTTGATGACTCTGTGAGCTTGACGGTCACAGGATGAGGCATCACGGCCATTGTGACGAGAAGCTGGGAATTAAACCCACTTGCACGATGTGACCAAATGGAAAGGAATAAGAGGATATAATGAAGTACCATTAAAAGCAAATAATGAGAGAGATTTTAATGTGCACAAACATTTTGTGCTGACTATGTGCCTTGAGGCACGAGGCTCGCAATTTCACTGTGGTGTTTGTAGGAAATGATCCCCAAATTCATCTGGGCAATGGAATCACCTGGAGGAACTTTTCAAAAAGACACATTCTGGGATCCATCTCAGACAAGAATCAGAATTCCTGGGGACACAGAACATGTCTCTACTTTGTTGTTGTTTGTTTGTTTGTTTGTTTTACACTAAGACACAGAAATGACATTTATTTGGGCTTTAAAATTGCCTCTGCCATTGTTCTTTATGTGCATTCTTGTGCAAAAAAATTTAAGAAAAATATTTTAAAAACATGCACCCTCTTCCTCCACATTAGAAATGGTATAAATTAAAATAAATTCTAGAGCTTTTTTCCCATTTTATTCATTCCCTTGTTACTATATCAGATCCCCATATCCAAGATTACTCAATATTCACTCTTAATACTAAGACTAGGCCTGCTTCCCTCAGTCACCAAACTAGTTTAAGGTGGCTGCTGGCATGTAAGTTACCATTATGGGAATAAGAAAAAGGCTATTTCAAATGCTTGATTTGGTGAGGAGAGTAAGAATTGATTTTCAGCCTTGCACCCAAGTGTAGTGTCCCTGGATTTTAGTTTCCAACATTGGCTCACTGCCTGTGATCTACTTTCTTACTTCAGTTATTGGTCATTCATTTCTTCACACAATCTACAAGACATTATTTCTTTACTATTTCTTCTCCACCACCCATTCAATAAATATTTACTTACCTCCAATGACAGGCCTGACTCTCATCTAGTCCCAGGGAGGCCAAGTTCACTAAAAAGAAAAGGTATTCATGGTGTCACATTCCAGTGGTGGAAGACAGACAATAAACAAACAAAAATGAATAAATCAGACATGAGATTGAAATAAATTCTCTGAAGGAAGTAGAAGGCATGGGAGAGTTTACTTTATATTGGGTGTTCAGGGAAGGCCTTACTGAAGGGGTGACATTTTTGCTGATAGGAAAGCATTGAAGGCTTTTAAGTAGCAAAATGGAATGACTTAATTTAAATTTTTACAAGATACTCTTGTCTCTGTTTTTAATGAAATATTTGGGTTGATTTGGGGGGAGCCAGAGGATAGTCTGATGGCCCCGCTTTCTCTATATCCTTTTGAAAAAATGCATGTGAGTTACTATAGGGCTATCTTTCTTTGTTGCAGAAGAAGAAGAAGCTTTAGATTACATAAATGTTATGTGAAAAATATAGGGGATTCCCATATGCCCCCTCCCCCTCCCACACTTTCCTGTATTAACAACATCCTTCATTGGTATGGTACATTTGTTACAATTGATGAGCCCATATTGAAGCACTGCTACTAACCATGGTCTGTCATTTTCATTATAGTTTACATTCTGTCCCACAAAATTTTCTAAGTTATAACAAAATATATAATGGCCAGTATCTGTCATTACAATGCCATGTAGGACAATTCTAGTGTCTCCAAAATGCCTCCATATTACACCTATTCTTCCATCTCCTTTCCCTCAGAACCTCTGGGGTGGCCACTACCTTTATATCAATGATTAAAGTTCTTCCATTGCTAGAATAATAAGTCTATAATAGAATAAGTCTACTTTAGTCCATTGTTCATTCCCCAATCTTTAGGATTTTGGGATGGTGATGCCCACTCTGCTTCTAATTGAAAGGTGGCTTAGATCCCATGGAGCAGATGGATGGAACTAAATTGTTTGCAGTTGCAGACACTCTCTGTTCCTTGGGATGGGCATTGTCCATCATCATCTCCTCTTTAGTTGTCCTGGGTGAGTCCAGTGAAATAGAGAGTAGGTATTGCAACTCTGCTGAGATTTGGGGCTCAACTGGCACATGGACGGACTGAAGATTTAAGTCTCTGGGACAAATAGTTAACAAGTATAGTTATAAGTTCAAATAAAAGGGGCTGTAGAGCCACGTGTAGGGAAACTATAAATGAGTCTAACTCTATTACACTGGGGAGCACAAATTCCAAAGTAAGGCCCACTGACTGGGTGCTGAATTCCTGAGCTTGTCTGCCCTGCTTATAGTGTCTGGATGTCTCTAGACCCCTCAAGAGCCCTGCTGTTTGAGGCACTGTTTACTGTGGCAGTCAATGAGATCCTGCTGAGACGTGCATTAGCATAACCTCTGGAATGCCTCCTGACTCACTTTGAAATCTCTTAGCCATAAAACTCATTTGTATTTAATATTTCCCCCTTTTGGTCAAGGTCTTTTTCCAGATGCATTGCTTGTTGGAGCTTGGTAATAGTCCCTCAGTGCCAAGGAGGCTTATACCCGGGAGTCATGTCCCATGCTGTAGGGGTGGTAGTGCATTTATATGCTGAGTTTGGCCTAGAGAGGGGCCACATTTGAGTAACAAGGAGGCTTTCAGGAGGTAACTCTTTATAGGAGAGAATTCTAGAGAACATTAGGGTTTTAGGAATTCTCACTCCCTTTTTATAGATGGAGAATCCTAGACAGATTCACCCCTTGATCTAGGATTGCCCAGCTGGGTTCAGCATCAGAATCTCAAGTTAGGCCTTCAGCTGCCCAGACCAGTTAGTCATCTTTCACTAGACCTGGGATTCCCAAACCGTGGTCTGAAGTACCTCGGGGCACTGCAGTGAACTCAAAGGTTCACTGCAGGATGTTTTATACTTTCAGATTTCTAGATATGTCCTCCATATCTGTCAGACATCTAGTTTACAGTTTCTAAACTGAGCTCATGTCATTCCTTTCAATGACATAGCTTCACAATGCTGGGTTTTCAGAGGTCGCTATGATGAAAAGTAGCTATTTCTGGAAAATCCACATGAGACAGGAAATAAGGGTGGCCATGCACAATGTGGTTTCATGGACTGAGAAACTGTGCAGTGGTTAACATATGTGCATCCCATTAGTAAGGTGTTGTTTTGGAATTAAATATAAATTTTATTTTTTCCTTCAAATTGTGTATTATTATTTTTAAATGGCTACTAACTTCTTGGTATATAAATCATTACAACTGAATTACACAAAACTATTGGTTATTTCATTTTGCTTAGGAGTGCTGTGAGAAAAAAAATTGACACAGTAAGGGCACAGTAAACTTGGAAAGTTCAGGAACCTCTAAACTAGATCCTACTGTCTTCCCACTATCACTCAATGAATTTTGACTTAGTCATTTCAAAGCTTTGGCTTCCTGGGCTTAAAAAAGTGATATCTGCTTATCTTCTTTGGATGCCATAGGGTATCGCCATTTTTTCAGAGTATTTGCTCCCAGAAGAATCTGTTTATGAAAGAGTCCCAGATGACAGTAGTTTTTGTCACAGCAGCAAAACCTTAAGTTTCTCCTGAAAATGAGATTAAATGAGCTAAAACAGAAATAGAGTGCTGATGACATGAATGGATAGAGTTCATCCTGTCTAAAATATCTCCCCTGCTGCTATTGTTCTATTAGAACTCCATTTCTTTGGGTTCTGCAGGCTCCAGGTTTTGCCAGAACCCCCCATTGAAATGCAGGGTTTTGTTTTGTTTTGTTTTGTTTTTGTGGCTGAGTTAAACCATGGTTATGACTAAAGTCAGATTGGGGGACGAGGACACAGTTTACTTGATCCTGGAAGTAGAAAATGAAGTTTCTGGAAGGAAACTGAAATGGGAAGATGGCTGTGTTCCTTAGGAAACAGTTTTGCCTAGGACTGAGTGGCTTTGCATGAAATTCAGAGGGAAACATCACTTAAATAGCCATCCTCATGATGAAAGAGCAAATCCGTCATCAGAGACTCTAGTGTAGCTCCCTGCTTCTTTACTTCAGATTTTACCAAAATGACTGATGTAACTTTTTGAGTCTCTTGTTAAATGGGTAAAAACAACACCTTCTATTTACCTAGTAAATCACCTGTCTTGAAGCACCTTTACCTAATCTGGTCCTCACTACACCCTCAGAAGGTCAGAGGTCAGAGGTCAGTGTCATTATCCCTATTTTTAACAGGTGAGGAAACCCAAGGCCCACAGAGGTTAGAGGACATGAGCTAGTTAGGTGAAAGAACCGAATGGGACCGGGACTTCTGGCTCTTAGTTCAGTGCTGTTTCCCTCTGCCACATCTTTGTGGGTTTAGGAAAATCGTCTCCTGGGCGTAGCTATCACAATGAACACTAAGGAAGCTAGCGTCGCTCATACTTTCATCTTTGCTCAGTGTTGTCTCCAAGGCTGCAATTGCTCTTAGGGTGCTTGCTTCAATCCTCAGCCTTCAGTCTTACTCCCTTGCCTTCTACTGCCGCTCCTGCCTCTGCTGCAGCTGCTGGCCCTGTTTATTGGGCTCTAAGGCCTCCCTGTCTTCTTTTTAGGTTCCTTCAACACAATCTTGGAATGGGCCCATCAGCAGAGAGCTCAGCTTTCTGAGCCATTGTATTTCTCAAAAGGTGAATTCAAACCCTTTCCATATTAGCCTCTTTGCAATAAATGTGCTTCAGTGCTTATAGATGCTCCATCTCCCAGAGGACTCTGGGATCTCCGGCTTCAACCAGGCCTCTCCTGGCCCGTGATCTCCAGAGGTGATAATACAAAGCAGGGGTAGACTTGTTTTGCTGTTGCAGGGGAAACAAGTACATGAAGGGAATGCTCTCACAATTGTCGTGTGGGAAAAACAATGAAGCCGATCCTACCGAGGAGAAGCTCACAGAATGTCTTCGTGCCGCAAATGGAATAAATTAGTCGCAACGCTGTGGTTAACCTGTGCTCTGAATGAGGCCCACACAGCTGGGGCGCTCGGAACTTTTGATCTGGCCTTTCAAGCTTGGGTGCAGCCAGGAAATTGCTTTTAATGGACTGAAGACAGCAGTATAGAAAATGAGAGGGGATTGTTATAAAAACATTGGAGACCATTTAATGGCCCTCTCTCCCCCACACCTGTATTTTTTTATTATTAGTAGTATTTGAAGTTCCTGAATCTCAGCTCTGTGAGGGGAGCCTGGGACTGGCCAGCTGGGAGCTGCAGGGACACAGGCCCCTAGCCTAATTCGCTTGTGGTTAGAGACCTGCTCCAGGGCTCCAGGGCTCGCTGACTGTCAGATCAGTGCAGCACATGTGACTGACTCATTACCACTAGGTCAGTCGTTTAGGCACAGGAAACCATGCACCTGCAGTTCTTTGCCGTGAGAGAACTTGTTTGGGGAAAGTTTTCCACCAGAGTTCAATTGATTAACTTCATAGTCATGGCCACACCCAACCTTAAGAGCTGTGTGTGTATAAATAACCCTGGAGAGGATGCTGCAAGGTTATATTTGTACATTTTCACGATAGGACTTGGGGGTTTATGTCAATAAAAGAAGAAAGAGGGAAAACAATCCTATTCCCACTGGAGGCTTCACCACTTGTCAGATGGGCTTGAAGAAGAGTTTCCTTCCTTCCCCTCATGTTTCCCATTGTGGAACTGAGCACCAGGGTGGACTTTCCATATGACTACAGTGTTGGGGACAGGTGCAAAAGCAGAAGGGCATCGAAAACAGCTGATTTGGCTGGAGGGATCAGAAATACTTGCTAGCTTCCTATTTCCATATGACTGTGTGTCACCAGGGGCTGACATGTTTTCAGGACAGAAACCACCTCTTGTGATAGATTAAGTAGTTCCCTAAAGTCAGAGAGAGTATACTAATTATAATAACAGAGAGGTGGCTTGCTAACCCTGTGTAAGGAGTTTCAGTATTCAATTGCATTTGGTCTTCAAGTGATCCTTTGAGTAGAGGAAGAAAGCATCACTGTCATCTCCCATTGTATAGATGGGAAACCTGAATTTCAGAGTATTAAAAAGCAGGTCAAAGAAAGGTACATTTGGAGTCAAGAGACAATGCATTAATAACTGGCCATGGTCTTGAACTAGTAGTATATGTTACTGGTAGGGGTAGGGGGACTGGGAAGAAGAAAACTACTTGCTGCATGAGACCTAGATCTTCTGTTTGCCTAGAATAGTTAAAAATAGAGATACTAGATAAAAGTTAAGAATGCTTGAGGCAAAGTTTATCTTGGTGATTTTGGTCTTTAGAAGCTGATTTCATGGCCTCCCTGTAAGTATCACATGGTTATTTACTTCTTTAAATGAAGGAATACTTGTTTATTCTCCCAGTTTCTATTTTACCCTTTCTTAAGCGTTATTTGGCAAATAGCTGCCATGAAGAAAGCCATCAGCTGGCTTCCTGTCAGTAATTCTGATGACCGTCTTTGTTTCTTTCATGGGCTGGGCCAGATCTTCTTGGGGTAAATGCACTGACCATCCTTACTGGTTGCCAATGCTCTTTTAGGATAACTGGAAAACTAAATAGCCCTTTTCACCTTCAAAATGATCTAGTGGCATATATTGGGCAAAAAGTGAACAGCCTCTTTCCTAAGGCACTATGTGGGAGAGGAAAGTGATTCAGTCACACATAAGGCATGGCCTTAGCCCTTGCTATAGGACCGGCATGGAACCAGCTTTGGTATAAAAAAAATTGGATTGATGGACTTTCCCATTTCCCCTTTCCAGGCATTGGTTTCCCCTTATGTATCTGTTAAGGTAATGTTAGCTGCTGTTACAGATAACCGCCCCCTAAGTCCCAGTGGCTGGACACAATCAAACTTTCCTGGTCATGCAGAGGTCCACTGGGTGTTCTCGTTGGTGGACAGTATTCCACACAGTTATTCAGCAACCGAGGATCTTTCCCTATTTTGGCTCTGCCCTCCTTTAGGGCTCTGTAGTCCTTGCCATTGAGCTGATGGATGAGAAAAGAGGTGAAGATTACATGGAAAGTACTGGACTGAGCCTAGAAATGGCATTTATCACATCTGAACTCAAATACACGGCCCTACTTAACTGCACTTGAAGCTGGTAAGCATACTCTCGTTTTAAGCCAGGAAAAAAAGGGGAAACAGATTTGACAAGTAACTAGCCAGCTCCTACTCCACCTCTGAAAATGAGGGCTTGGATTTATGACATCTTGAAATCCATTTTAGATCTAAATTCAGCCACTGCAAGACTTTAAGATTCTTGCCTTTCAAGCACTCGTGGACTGGGGTGTGAATTAATTCATATCTGACAACCCAAAGATGAAATATGAAAGTGAGAGAGAGGATGACCACTACCTAAAGGGTAAAATTTGAGGAGAACACTTCCTATCAAGACAGCTGCAGTGAGTTCCAGGCACACCAATGACCAATAAAATCTTTTAAAAATAAAAATAAAATCAAAGCAGGCAGCCATGATGGAGTAACTGGAACCAATCTTACTATCCTACTATAAACAAGTAGAAAGTTGGATTGAATTTATGAAACAACACTTTTC
>PVKH010029987.1:0-12567 GCA_004027955.1 Chaetophractus vellerosus | reverse complement strand
AAACTTAACTTATTCTCTTGAAGTTCAGAATAATATTTCCTTCTCTCTCCACTTCACGGAGTTCTTCTGAGAATTAAATAAGGATATAATGTTAAAAAGTTTAAACTTCTGAAAACACTGAACATTAATTTATTTTATCATGATTTTATTTCCCTTATACAAGAAATCACTTCTAAAATCCACATACTGGGAATCTGAGACCAGCTGCCATACTTGCTTGCTTTTAATATTTTAAGAGTTTGACAAATGTTAATCATGTTACTCAAATTCAAGTAAGAACACGATTAAAAAGGTGTTTCAGTAATGCTGAAACCACATCATTGTAATAAGGCTCTATCATGGTGTTCGGGTTCAATTTACAGAGTCCTACACTGGCTAACCTGAGCAAAAGTGGAATTCATTGAAGGAACAGCTGAAGACCTTGGCTGGGATGAGGCAGGAACTAATAAAGTTCTGCAGGTTAAGGAAATAAGAGTAAATTGGCATCTCATCAAAGTCCTGCTGCTTTGATGAATTACTCCATCCACACACATCCATGCCATATCTGCACCTGAAAGTTCAGGATTCAATGTCCTGATAAAGTTTAATAGGCCAAGCTTGGGTTATATGTCCATGCCTTGTCTAGGACAGATTATAAATAGTTTTTCCAAGGTTGTATGCAAGAGGGAAGAAGGGATCCTGTCATGATCACTCGAGAAGTTGCTACTAGAGAAAGTGAGAGTAGATTTTGTGTTGATAAAACAAGAACTTTGACAACAAATGTCCACTAAATAATTTGGGTCTTAAGACTCATAGTAGTATAAATCTGAATAAACTGGATTTCTTGGCAAAATTTCCAAATAATGGAAGATATTTTCAATTAATTTAAATGAACATTTTATTATTTATAATAACTTCTAATAAATTCAAATATTTAGAACTATTCCTAAACTATGGTTGAACATAGAGAATGAAAAATACTTTATCTGATGTATGCTTTCTTCTTTTCAGTTATATTTCTTTTAAAATTGCTCTTAAGTCTGACACTTTTCATAAATTAGTGGAAATTTCTCTTCTTGTCTCTGGAAGGATTTCTCTGAATCATAAATGAGTAATAAATCTGTGTAGTTGGTTTTACCCTTAAAATAATTAAGAAATATTCATTCTAATTAGGCTAAATTACCCTTTTGATCCTAACCAGTGCCTATCAAAATATATGATGAAACTTCTTTCATAGTAATCCTATCCTATTTTAAATAGAGGCTATTAAAATAACTCTAGTGTTATTTTCTCTGAAAGAAAACAAAATACAGTTCTAATTCAACTATTTTAGGGGCCACACAAATATTAATCTTTATGAAAATATTTATCAAGCTTCCAATGTGCTGGGAAGGGACTTGTAAACACTGCTAACATCTAAGAAGCTCAAAGTCCAGTCTGGAAGGAAGGAGGGGCACTTTCCACAAAATGATGCTTTGCTAAATATACAGAAGAATTGCTTAAATTTGCCTAAGGGGATCAGGTTTTGTTGGCAAATAAGGTAGGCTTATTCCAGCCCAGCACCTGAAGGGCACAAGTTGGTGTGGCCATAAGACTGAAAAATGCACCTGGCACTGAGTCAGGCATAAGCTTTATTGGGACTTAGGAAGAGAGAGAGTCTCCCATGACAGATGATTGGAAAATGAAGTTACCTCTCTGCAAAGAGATGAGAAAATGAGGGGTGTTAAAAGAGGTTTCAGAACAAGTACGTTCGATAGGGTATGAGAACAGACTTTCTGCTAGGGTCATGTGAAGCATGCATATGGGGTCTGGTGATTTTTCACTATACTCATAGGAGGGACATTTACTAAAGACGTTTACTGCTCCAAGAAGATTATAGTTTACAATACCATGTATACATTCTCTCTCCTCTGGGAAGAGTTGTTAACCTTTAACATATGTCTAGGTTACACAGGTGGCTATGTACTTAGGACTGGGGTGCTGGGTCCCCACAATCCACCCCCGCATAGCAGCCTACATTGACCATAGGACAAGCATTGCATCCACATTCCACAGCAACAGTATAAAAGACAACAGAATAATAGGAGTCCTCCACCAAAAGCTAGTAGTCCTATAAAAACATGTTACCAGGGCCAAGAAAGGGAATTAAACCAATCAGGGAGGGGGTCAGTAGCTAATTTATCAATGTGTTGTATGTGCTCTTGTGTATGATTGACCGCTTGTGAAATATTATGGGAGTGATCAGGAAATTCACACAACATTGAACATTAATGAGGGCTCAGGTCCCACCTATTGACGCAGTAAGAATATCTAAAGCCATTCTATTTTGTAAAACTACCTTTTGTGATTGGGTAGGTTCTTTGTTTATTAAGGAAATTGCTACTTTGGAGTCATTAAGGGCACCAGCAGTTAAAGCCATTATGTATTTTTTAGTGACAGTGCAGTTCCACCTGGTGCAAAAATGGCCAGTGGATAGAACCACCATGGGGTATGCTTTACTCTACATCTAGCCTTGATTGTAAAATTACACAACTCAGGGGGTAAGCACCCCACATCACGGATTCCCTCTTGTCATTGCATGCAGACAGGAGTGATGTGATCTAGGTAACAAACTCAGCCGTTAACCATCCTAAACCATTATACATAGCATATCCTAATAAAGGCCTGGCCTTATTCACCTGTTCCCTTAAAAGGGAAAAAATATAATTATGAGTTTCATTGAAAGATGGCAGCTGAGTCTCAGTCTTAAATGAGAAGGTCTTGTTTCAAATCTACCAAAAGGTCGTATTCTGCCATGCCAGCAAGGTGTTCCACGCTGTCCAATCTGCAGGAGTTACAGACCAAGGAAGGCTAGTAGCACCAAGGTAGACAAGTCTGTGCAAACCCAGTATTGTATTCAATTGTGGGCATGGGTTACTGCCAAATCCCACTGTAGAAAGATATTGGCTAGGGTGATATGGCTGAAAAGACAATGTTTATGGGGTACAATAAGGGGCAGATTGTGCTGGTCTAACAGTATACAAGCAACATTTCCATTAGTAGATAAAGTACCAGGTAGGGGGGGCCCTATGAGGAGGACTCTAAATTCTCTGAGTTTTCTACAGTGACTGCAAAAATAGTTTAGGCATAAGGAGAGTCCACACAGACACACGTAGGGACCTAGCTATTTGCTTTCCTGATTGGTTGCCTTTCTACCTTTACCTGTCATCTTTCAGGGAAACAATGGTGAAGGCTTTCTGTTTCAAGTCATCCAGGATTTCTTTTGAGTCCAGGACTTTCAAACTGGACCTCGTGACCAGGATCTTTGGTGGGCCTCATTCTGACCAGCCACCTTCCTATACTAACCTTCCTAAACTACCACCTTTATTCTTAAGGGGGAGCTGAAGGGTGATGGTCTGTAGCTTCTCCCTGCTGGTTAGGGATAGTAGTCCCTGCCTGATGGAGGTGTGAAACTTCTGGCTATTCTTTTGAGGTTAAGGGAAGGCAGTCCAGCACCATGGTTGAAACTGGATGAAATCCCTGCATTACTAATACCTTGTTCTGGAAGGCATTGATTCTGGAAGAAATAAACTTAGTTAAAATCTTGAAGATACATTCTCCTACTAAAAGGATAATGAAAATGGTAGTAAGCAGCCCCAAAGAGGGCGCTAGCCATGACATACTGGACCATGGGAATGAGAAAGGCCAAGTGTCTCCAGAGGCTACATCCTCCTGAAGCTGATGGGCTTGATGTTGTAGATTTAGAACGCTGTCTAGGACAGTTCCAGAGTGATTTACTTAGTGAGGAACAGGGAGGTTCCTCTCTGTGCTGCTGTTAGCATGTTTAGGGCTCTGTGATTTTGCAGCACCCTGGCAGCAAGGGATTCTATTTTTTGTCTAAGGACTTTAAGGCACAGCTAGTTTCTTCTATGGTGTTGGTTAACTCTAGGGAGAGATTGTGGTAAACATGCTGCTTTTGGTATAAACTGCCACCCCCAGTTCCCACAGCAGTGGTTATGCCTAGGACAGCTAGGAGAGGTATGAGGAGAGGCACTGCTCTAGACATAAACTCACAAAGACAATACAAGCAACAACAAAATGAGCATACGGCAAGCAAAATAAAGACAATACTTGAGAAAGCCATTCTTTTCCCTTACAGGCACATTCATTAATTACTTAGAAAATGAATTAAGTTTACACAGACTTTTAAAAAAATATCTATCTTTTTTGTTTATTTATTTATTTTTATTTATTCCCCCACCCCCACCAGCAAGATGGATCCCTCATCTTGTCTCTCTGCTTGTTGTCTGCTCATCTTCTTTATGAGGCACCAGGAACTGAACTTTGTGGGAGGCAAGTGCCCAACTGCTTGAGCCACTTCCTCTTCCTGCTGGTTGCGTTGTCTGCTGGTTGTGGCGTCTGCTCCTTGTGGTGTCTGCTTATTGCGGCAGTTGTGGTGTTTGCTGGTTGCGGTGTCTTGCTGGTTGCGGCATCAGCTCATTGCAGCATCTGCTCGTTGTGACATCTGCCTGTCTTCTTTAGGGAGCACCGGGAACTGAACACAGGATCTCCCATGTGGGAGTTGGGCACCCAATTTCTTGAGCCACATCCACTCCCCTACAAAGACTTTTAACATGTTCAATATCTTTCTGCATATGATCTAGAGTAGATCTATAAGTAAGCTTATTAAAATACAGTTGCAAACAATGAAATTTACTTTATCCATTTAAGTTGTCTTGTACATTCCTCATCCTGTTCTCTGAAAACTAGTCATTTCACTTTAGGACAGAGCTATATTTTCTTCTCTAACTTAATCTTGTTAAACACGAACTTACAATGATCATCTTCTTAAAGATTTAATACATATAATGCTAATTTAGAGCAGGCCTCAATTTCATTAAACACAAACTTACAATTTTTATCATCTTAAAGACTTAATGCATATAATGCTAATTTGTTTCATTAGTATCCTATAAACCTAGGGAGATTACACCGAAGCTAAATAAAATTGGAACAACTATAGTTTATGCAAGAGATGTTCTTTTTTTCCCCCTCCCTCTACAGGAGGATAAAATCTCTTTTTTTCCTTAACAAATTTCTAAAATTGTGAATAATCTTAAAAGCATACTTACTGCCAAGTTCTGGGATATATTATAATTGTTTAATTTGTTTTAATTATAATTTAGAAAAGATTTTTCAAAGACTTTTCCTTTACTTACTGAAATTTGGTAATTGGATTAATTACCCTCATTTTAAGGCTGTTAAAAGGTTTAAATTGGAGAATTATAGGACAAACTATGATTCTTAATTCCCTGTCCTAGTAGATAAGAGCTTTAAGGTAAACTTAGATTTCCCTATCTTGTTGCACTTAGCCCTTCCCTATAGCAAAGAGAAGGAGGCCCTGGGGTGGGGGGCAGGGCTGGGTAGGTCAAGGAGCTTAGGAAAAGCTTTTTTTCTCTTTCCTAATAGTTTCTATATTCAGATTTCTAGATGATCTTTCTATCCTGCTTAGCATCCCTAATTTGGGCTCCAGGAATATTCATTTACATACAAGCACTTATTTAACCTTTAGTAATTTGAATAGAACTCTTTTAAGAATTTTCATTTGTCTATTTGATATTACCATCCTGATGTATGAAGATATAAACTGAGCAAATAGGCAGACACAAATACAGTTAGATGCAAAAATACAATTTAGTAACATTCCTTATAATTTTCATTCTCTTACAAAATAAGTTTAACCATAAAATATTATATTCAAAAGATCTCTTTGAAGGCTATTTCTGATTTTTCTAATCCACAATGTGACTACAAGTTTTGTACAAGAATTTCATTCTTTTTTAGTTATTGGCTTATTACCAAATTGTACCCAATGCTTTAAAACACAATCTACATCATTTTCCTTTACTTCAGAGCTTTACTTATTTCACGTTCTGACTTTGACTGGCCTTGGATGAGCAACGCTAATTCCAGTATATATTCACTGAGGTCGTTGAAGTCTCAGGTCAAACTGGTTTCTCTCATGACCTGCTGCTTTCAGGATCCCTGATGGTCGAGGTAGGAGGTCTCCCACTCCCCAGTCCTCAGAGATAACAGGACTCAGGTGGCCACTGGGCTGGAAGAGTGGTTGTCCATCCCTGCTGAGGAGTCCACCAAGCAGCAATCCCTTCAAAGTTTGTGGAATCCCTCTGGGCTTTTGTCTGGAGTAGGTAAATTGGAGTCAATACCTGGATAGTATGAGAGAATGCAGTGTTATTAATACCAGTGGAAGAGCAAAAGACAAGGGTGTCTCAAATTTGCCTTTCCCCAAGCCATGGAGAGCAGAAGTTGCCATGGATACAAACAGAGGAGAATAGAGTAGGTACCATTACAAAGATGAGACCAATCCTGAAATAACCATAAGCAAAGGTTAAGTTCATTTTAGAATTACCATTACTCTAGCAAGCATACACAAGTGTGAGGCTAAACCTGAAGTAACAACAAACAAAGTTTATCTTAATCTTAGACTTAAGATTACCATCATAACAGTAGGTCTAGGCTAATTACACCCAGTTATAGCAAATTCAGATATTACCCTTTTGCTGTTTTATAATATAAAGGCATCCATATATTGATCTTAACTCTTAGTTACAGTTTCTAGTAAGTTTTTACTCCAAAACAAATTGAGCACTTTGATTTATTAACTAAGTAAACTATATTAGTAACATTAATGTTGCTAAGTTTTCCTGCTTTTCCAACAGCGAACTAATTCCACTTCTGTTGTATTATAGGGCACACCCTTGGGGGTTCCTCATCTTCTTCCACCTCCCATTCTTCCTCTTTCTCCTCATCTGAGGAGGAGTCTATAGGATCCCATGCCTTAGGGTCCCTACCAGGGGTGGTTAATATCCTCCGGACCTGGAGTCCAGGTAGCCTACGGCCCCTAGCTCAAGCATATCTACAAGCCAGGGTTTCTAACTGATCATTAACCCAGCACAGGTGATCAGTGAAGGAAACTTAACCTGTGCTAGGTGCATATCCCTTTGAGGCAGGCTGGTAATTTAGGGACTCAATAGACTGATCTGGAACCTGGCAGGAAACTCATGTGGCCACAAATACCTCAAAAGATGGCTGCTGGAAGAACCTGCAAAAACCTCCATTCAAAACAAGATTTCCTCCAGAATAAAGGAGAAGCCCCAGATGTTCTCCAGGGGCCTTATCATTGGGCCCTCCCTGGGGATTGAGGGGTGGGGTAATCAATCAAAACAGCAAACAACTGGGATTCTTACCCCTACATTAGCAAAGGAGCAGAATAATTAATGATTTAAAAAGCAAGTGCAAAAGTCCAACTGGCCCTCCGCTTGCCTTTTTCTCCCCCTGCCTGGATCAGCACACAAGTAAACCTGGGGATTTGCAATCTGTAATGGGGAATTGTAATCTGTAAATCAGACCTCTTTATCTTTGCAGCCCCTTCATCTCTACCATAATCTGTTATTTTCTCCCAATTCTCTTCTCTCAGTTCCTTAATAAATTACTGGCCTAACTAAACTGACTTGCTCTTAAAATTCACTTTTTGTAGCTTAGCTAAGAACCTAGAGAAAATCTGGCAGCATTTCTAGCTTTAACTTTTCTTCTAAGCAGTGTACAGAGGCCTTTGCCACTTGTTCTGCCTTGGTAGCAACCCTCAAGTCTCCTAATGGGAGGCTGTGATATAGCCACTGCTCTCTGGTGGTTTCCCTTTTCCTTACTTAAGTACAGCTGCTCTTCTACCTGCTATAGCACAGCCAGCATACCTGCTGGAGTTTTTAGAGCATCCCCATATTCTCTTGGTTGCCTCTGCTCAGCCGAGAGCAGCCACCCGTACCCACATGGACGTTATAGGCCAACCTGGGATTTCTCCTGCGTATTCTCCTTTCCCTGAGCTCATGTCCTCTACTGCCGGTGGTCCTTAGGTCTCCTGGCTGATGGCTCATGTCTCCTGAAGGGCACGAGATGGTACAGCTGCAAGTAAAAGGAATGCACCTGGCACTGAGTCAAGCATAAGCTTTATTGGGACTTAGGAACAGGAGAGAGTCTCTGATGGCAGCCAATCAGAGGATGAAGATAGTGCTCTGCAAAGAGACAGGAAAATGATGGAGCATTATAAGGGATTTCAAAACAAGGACATTCCATAGGGTGTGAGAACAGAATGTCTGCTAGGATCATGTGATGTGTACATATGAGGTCTGGTGATGTTTTCACTATGCTTGCAGGAGGGATGTTTACCAAGGACATTTAAACTTCTCTCCCTTGCTGGGTCTGATATAGATGGACTCATACAGAGAGACAGACACACAGGAAGACAGAGTTCTGTCATTTTTGATCCTGCCATATGACAGAAAGGAAAAGGCTAAAACAGGAAGCTCCTGGGGAGAGATGAACCATTTTGCCTGGTAGCTTACAGCTGGGATCAGGAAGAAAGCAGAACAACTGAGACTGATATAGGAGGCCCAGAAAGAAACAAGCCCTATGCCAGGAGAGAAAAGACCACAGAATCACTTAAGCATGAAGCCTCAAGAAGCTGGGCCCACAGAGTCTCAAGAGAAAGAGGAAGCCCAGAAGGGAAGGAGAGACCAACCAGTGATCGGCGACTATTTTTGCTTCAACACATGGCAACTGACTGGTGAGAAAGCAATTTTGAGTTGGACTTTATATGGCCTTGTAACTGTAAGCTTTTACCCCAAATAAATACCCTTTATAAAAGCCAACAGATTTCTGGTACTTTGCATTGGCAGCCCTTTGGCAGACTAATAGATTCCATAAAACAAAACTTTCCCTTTAGGGATAGTTGGACAGAAAGCATCTTTATCTCTAGCACTCAATTGCTCCTCTCCACAGAAGCAGCAGTGACTCATCTGAGTGGTGAGAAGATGCAGCGATTATGCCTGTTGGGATTAATAAAAGAACTAACAAGAAGTATATTCATGTAAGACTCATGTAAGACTAGTGAAAATGAGGGGTATATCACAGCAGAGAAAGTGGCACAGGAAAGCATCACAAAAATTTGACATATCCAGGCTCAGCTTCCAAATTCTGCTTTTGGTTGCACAGAACATGCTTCATTATTGGAACACTGACCACCAAAATATATGGGAGATACCTTGGTCTCACGGAAGCTATAGTCTCAATCAAGGGAGGGATCTTTGATATGTCCCCTTGTTACATAGCCAAACCAGTCTGCAAGACCAGGTTCAAATATAGGAAACCCAGAAAATATAAGAGAAATCAGGTGCAAACCATCTCTCTGTTCATTTTTATAAACAATGTTAAAAGATAGTACTGGCAGCCCCCTGTTATATTTTGGATCCTAGCATGGAACCATACTGATCAAAAATACATTTTATTTATGTTTGGTCAATGGTTAGCATCATGATCCAGACATCTTCAGAGATAAGTACACGGTTGTAACCAAAAATCTGAAATTCATCCTGTTCTTATACCGATGGATTATATGATTCAGAAAATGTCTGCCATGAACTCCTTGTTTCAGGGTACCCTATTGGAAACTCAAGAGTAAGGCTTCCTGCAGCAGAATTTTCCCTGTGACCAAGAAAGTAGGTAAGCCTCATGGAAAGGATTTAGTAGCGATTAAATATCAGACTCAGAAATCAAGAAGAATTCTCTAATTCTCTTATCAGCAAGAGATGAGTATTTTGATCTCCATTTAATTCTTCTGTCTATCCTTTTAATTATAATTCAGAATCCAAAAGAGAGAAGTTTTGAATGATTATGGTTCTTAGAAACCCAGTTGTCTCTTTATCACCATCCATTCTTTCTCTTTCTTTAAATAAGGAACATGTTATAGCAGCAAAATATTGTTCCTGAACTCAAGAGATTTTTGGGTTTAATCATAGCATCTTCATTAATTTTCTGTGAGACCAATGTGACAAGCCATTTCTTTAAAATAAAATTGTTTTCCATATCTATTTTCATCACCATCAAATTAAGGAGCTAGTCTAAATGAAGTAACATTGTAATATTTCTTCAAGGTGGTCTGAGAACCACTACATTAAAAATCACATGGAGGACATTTTTTAAGAAGATCAACTGAAATGAAATTTTCTCAGTGAGACCCAGGAATCTGACTTTTTGATAAGTCTCCAGGATATGTTTTCCTACAAATGGTTGAGAACTATGGTTACAGATTTCATTATTTGAAGGTGTTTGATTTTCTTCCTTGTTTCTCCCTCTTACTTATTATATTTATCTCTTTTCTTCAACCACAATACTCCCTCTTACTTTATTACTATTATTTGTGGAATAAGAGACATTGAGTGCTAAAAAAAACCCTCTTTTAAAAATTACATGTTGGGAACCCAATATGATAAATATGGAAATCAATTAGGAGCTATAATTTACTGAAATCTTACTGTATGCCATCTAAATATTTTCATATATGAACTCATTTTATAGTCAGACAAGTTCTGAGATAGTGCCTATTATTATTATTGTTACCACTTTATGGATGAAGAAATTGAGAAACAAATAGAGGAACTTCTTCAATATCACACAGCTATAGCCCTTTCTTTTAAACAAGACTTTATGCTGCTTCACTAGGTTTGTGCTGCCATCACTATTAACAAGGTATGGGCTCTTTGCCATCCCTATTAACAAGGTATGGGCTCTTTAGGTAGGTAGACTGATATCTGTCCCTAACTCATATTGAGAAATTAGGAACTCAGAAGAATATCTTAAAATGTGGGCATAGTCTTTAGACTCATTGTATTTCTACAACAGTGAAATAAAAGGTAGAACATTTGTCCATATCAGCTTCTTGATAGTGTTAAAAGATTAAAGCATTTGGTTTCTGTCTAACTTTGATTGCTTGACCATAAATGAGCTACATAGATCTATTCTTTCAAAACTACTTGGACTCAAAGTGCAGAATGTAATTGTGTACCTCAACACACTTATACTGTTTGGAGTTTCCAGCTGGTGATTCAGCTGGGAAGGGACTTGAAAGATATGTGAAATTTCATCAAACTCAAAGATATTTCTAACCAAATTGCACAACATGTAAATGTTAGAGCAAAATAAAAGCTAATCCAACTGAAGCAATGAAGAAACCACCTCATCTTAGAACAGGTTATAGACTTTGTTAAGTATAGAAAGATAAGATAATGATACAAACTATGTGAATAATCCATATTTTCATGTAAGAATCCCTATTATAATATCTAAAATCTCTTTTCCTGGCAAGAACCTTTCCTTATATTCCAGCCAGAGGTCTTTTGTGTATTAAAAACCCTCAATATACTAGGATGGAAACCTCTCCTGGAGATGACATTATGATTATTTTTTTCTTTATCAATAAACAAAGCAACTTGTTATGGTGAAATACAAGGTGAAAAAAGGACAGTAAACATAACGTAGAACTTAATGAATTAGTATAAAGTGAACAACTCTGTATCCAAATTCAGAGAAGGAAAAAGAACACGGCTGTCTTTTCCAATAATAATTGTCTCTTACTTCCCTAAATGTTATAGCCATTTAGGGAAGTAAGAGGTAATCACTACCATGTTTTCCTTAATCTTTACAATGTGGTTTAATTTTGGAATATCATATAAATTAATCATACAGTAGATAATATATTGTGACTGACAATATTATGTTTGTGAGATGTATCCATTTTGTTGCATATTATCATAGTTTGTTCATTTTCATTCATATGTAGAATTCTCAGGTACGAATCTGCCACAATTTATTTCTCCAGTATCCTATTACAGATCACTTTGACTGTTTATAGTTTGAAGCTCTCAGTAATAATGCTGCTATATTCATTCTTGAACTTGTCTCTTGGTGCAATTGTGCATGGATCTTTGTTGTATCCACACTAAGGAGTGAAATTGTTGGATTATTGACTTTATATATCTTCAATGCAAGTACATAATACCCAAAATTTCAGAAGTGTTTATACTAATTTATAGTCACACCAAGAGTGAATGAGATTTCCTATTGCTACTCATGCTTGCCAACACATGGCATAATCAAATTTTAAATATCAAATCTAATTTTGATTTAATTTAATTATAGTTAGTGTATGTACTGGTGTATCATGGTAGTTTGGATTCACATTTTCCCACTTACTAATGAAGGTAAACATTTTCTTATGATTATTGAACATTTGGATATATTTTCTAGAGAAATACAAATTCATGTTTCTTTGCCATTTTTCTCCCAGGTTGTCTGTGGGAGGAACTGGGGCAGTCTAAAAGCCCCCAGCGCTTAATGGAATAGAACAGCAGCCCAAGCAGCAGCCGAAAGCCTCTCAAGTTACGCTGATGACTGACAACCACAGTGGCATGGCTCCACCTCTCCCCTTCCCCTCCCCTCCCTGCTGCAGTGCAGCTCCACCTCTCTCCATCCCTCCCCTCTCCCCCATAGTACAACTCCGCCTCTCCCTGCCTGCAAGAAGCTGCCTGGCCATATATGGGCACAAAACCTGCCTCCACCAATCGGAGGCTGCCTGGTCGCATTCCAGCCTTCACCAATCAGAGACTGCTTTGTCACATGCCAGCCTCCACCAATCGGGGGCTGCCCAGTTGTGCTTCCCCATTTGTTGTTTGTCCCCACCAATCGGGAGTTGCTCTG
>PVKH010029986.1:0-12561 GCA_004027955.1 Chaetophractus vellerosus | reverse complement strand
TTTTATTACATATCTCCCCTTCCCCCCGCTGTGGCGACGCGCCGAAAGTGGTCACTGCGCAGGCACGGCTTTCCCCGCTTGTGGGTGGTCTTTGCGTCCATTCACGGCCGGCGCTTGCTTCAGTTCGCAGGTGGCTGGCTGCGCTCCATCCACGGGCGACCTGCCCTGCCTGTGGCAGCTCTTGCCCTGTCCATGGCAGCTTCTTGCCCTGCCCACGGTGGCTCCGGCCCGCCCATGGCGGCTTGCCATTCTCAAGGTGGTCTGCCTGCTAGGAGAGGTCTCCGGGAATCGAACCCGGGGCCTCCCATGTGGTATGCCAGCACCCTAACCACTGGGCTATCGAGCTGGCCCCAGTAGTTACTTTAAATACAAGTGGATTTAACTCTCAAGTCAAATGGCAATGACTGGCAGAATGGATAGGAAAAAACATATCTCAACTAGATGCTGTTTATAAGAGACCCACTGTAAAATCAAAGACATAAGCAGCTTGAAAAGGAAAGGATGGAAAAAAAATACTGTGCAAGTAGCAACCAAAATAGAGCTGAGGTAGCTATACTAATATCAGAAGAAAATGGACTTTAAGATAAAAACTGTTAGGAGACACAAAGAAAGTTATTATACACTGATAAAGGGGTCAATTCAACAAGAAGACATAACAATTTAAATATATATGCATCTAATAGCAGAGTCCCAAAATGTATGAAGTAAATATTGACAGACTTAAAGGGAGAAATAAATGGCTCTACATTAATAGTAGGAAACTTTAATTTACCATTTTCAATAATAGAACAACTGGACAGAATATCAATGAAAAAATAGAAGACTTGGATGATATCCTAAATCAACTAGACCTAACAGACATATATAGAATACTTCATCCAACAGCAACAGAATACATATTCTTCTCTAGTGCACATCGATCATTCTCCAAGTTAGAACATATATTAGGTCACAAAACAAATCGCAATAAATTTAAAAAATATATATTGGTGGAAAGATGGCAACTGAGAGGGGAACAAACATCTTCCTTCCTGTCAGCTGCTTCGATGGAAAAGGGCGGGGAGGTCAGGGTGATTTTCTTCAGTGAATTCGGCCAGCAGAGCCCACTTTGAATCTCCAATCTGGAGAAACACAGGAAAGCTGGGACTGAAACATCTTTGTGGAAAGGTGCACTGACAAGAGCCATCTGCTGGCCAGTCTGGAAATTGCATGGACAAAAACTGTTCGTGCTCTCTGTATCCAACCCTTGGTAGAAAATCTGAGCCTCACTAGTGAGTCCCTGGCCCAATATTGAAAAATTAAGCTGGGCAATTTTAAAAACAAAATAAGTTGAACCAAATGTCAAAGAAGAGCTGTGAAAAAAAAAACAATAAGCAAGAGAGAGAAATTAGTCATCAGAGTAAATTCACAACACATTCAGAAGCCTAGATATGAGTAAAAATTACAAACCATTCTAGGAAACAGGAAGAGATGGTCCAGCCAAAAGAACAAACCAAATATCCTGAAGAAATACAGGATTTAAGACAATTAATCACTGATAATTACACAGCTCTGCTAAATTATTTCAAAGAATTTAAAGAAATATGACTTTAAAAAAAGGATATTAAGAAGATACTGGGAGGGTATAAAGAACAATTTGAAAACCTACAAAGAAAAGTAACAGACCTTATGGGAATGAAAGACATGATGGATGAGATTAAAAATACATTAGAGGCACATAAGAGCAGATTTGAATTGCTTGAAGAAAAAATTAGTGATTTCAGAGACAGAACATCTGGACTGGAAAAGATAGGAGAACAGAAAGAGAAGAGAATGGGAAAAGTAGAACAGAGTCTCAGGGAATTGAATAACAACATGAAATGCACAAATATTCACATTATTGGTGTCCCAGAAGCAGAAGAGAATGGAAAAGGGGCAGAAAGAATATTTGAGGAAATAATGACTGAAAACTTCCCAACCCTTATGAAGGACATAAATATCAATATTCAAGAAGGACAATGTACCCCAAACAGATAATATGAATAGACATACTCCAAGACACACACTATTCAGAATGGCAAATATCAGAGATAAAGAGAGGATTCTGAAAGCAGCAAGAGAAAAGCAAAGCATCACATACAAGGGAAACTCAATAAGATTAAGTGCTGACCTCTGATCAGAAATCATGGAGGCAAGAAGAAAGTGGTATGATATATTTAAGGTACTGGAAGAGAAAACTTGCCAGCCAAGAGTTCTGTATCCAGCCAAGCTGTCCTTCAAAAATGAAGGTGAGTTCAATGTCTTCACAGACAAACAGAATATGTTACCAAAAGTCTAGATTTGCAAGAGATACTTAAAGTGGGTGCTGCAGCCTGAAAGAACAAAACAAAAGTGAGAGACTTGTAGAAGAGTTTAGAAATGAAGGTTATTAGGAAGAGTGAAATAAAGGATAAGAAGACAGACAATAGAATGATATGACAACAGAGAGCTGAAGCACAAAATGGATGAAGTAAGTAATGCCTTTACGGTAATAACACTGAATGTTAATGGATTGAACTCCTATAGACTGATAGAATGGATAAAAAAAAATATGAATCGTCTATATGTTGTCTACAAGAGACCCACCTCAGACGTCAGGACACTACAGGCTAAAAGCGAAAGGTTAGAAAAAGGAATTCCATGCAAATAGTAACCAAAAAAGACCTGGAGTGGACCAGATAAACGTAAAATAACAACATTATAATATATGAATAATAATTACTCAGTGCAACTGGCAGATTGTTCCTGTGATGAGTATTCTGTAATTTTTTTTTTTGGTACAAAATAAACACTTGCTTTTAATTGAGGAAGGCTGGAGAAGAGATATATTTTTTGGATACTTCATTTTTCTTTAACCATTTCTTATTCATACTCTTTAATTAAAATAATCTATCTGGATCAATAATGATTTATTATGACTACTGTTGAACAAGGTTTTGAGTTTTTCGTCTCATAAAATTATGAGTTGGCAAATTGTTATCTGCTGTAATTCATTGCAAGAAGAGGTGAAGAATTCCCAAATAAGAATTTGATTATCTAGAAAGAATTATGGCCTAAATGGAAATTAAATAACTGAGCGAATTATTTCATTCTTAGAGATCATTATGTCCAAAAGTTAGAGCTGAAATATAAAAATTAAAATTATGTTATAATTAATTTCTATTATATTTGAATTATTATTTACATTTATGAATGTTTGCTGCTATACTATTCATTTTTTAAATAATTGAGTATATTAAACCCAACCTAGCCTTGCACTCTCATTTAAAAATTGTAATTTCTTTCAATCTATTTTTCTATTTATTTTAAAATTTTATAATAAAGGACTTTTTAAAAGCTAAAAATTCTATACACTTTGGATAGATCATATGGTATGTGAATATATCTCAATAAAACTGCTTCATAAACAAATAAATAATTGTTCAAGAATAGCCAGAGGGCCCGGCTAGATAGCTCAGTGGATAAAGAGCACGCTGGGATACCACATGGGAGGCCCCGGGTTCGGTTCCCGGAGACCTCTCCTAGCGGGCAGACCGCCTTGAGAATGGCAAGCCGCCATGGGCGGGCCAGAGCCTCCGTGGGCAGGTCAAAAAGCTGCCACGGACAGGACAAAAGCCGCCACGGGCAGGGCAGGTCACCCGCCAATGGAGCGCAGTCAGCCACCCGCGAACTGAAGCAAAAGCCGGCCGTGAAAAGAAGCAGAAGCCGCCCACAAGCGGGGAAAGCCGCACCTGCGCAGTGACCAAGTCTTGGCGCGTCGCCGCAACGGGGGGGGAAGGGGAAATATGTAATAAAATAAATAAATCTTTAAAAAAAAAAAAAGAAAAGAAAAGATACATTGCATGTTTTAGATAGATAGATAGATAGATAGATAGATAGATAGATAGATAGATAGGGTTTTTTTTTTAAATACAAGTGCCCTAGTATGAGCATAGGGGCTGGGGATCCACAATGGGGAGTGGCTCTAAACTGCACTGGAGATGGAGTGGGGAAGGGCACCACTAATTTTGCCTGCTGTTTCTAAAGCTGTGTTTTCTTTATATTTTTTAAATAAATCAATTTTATTGATATATATTAGTGAAGCAAACAATTTATCCAAAGTGTACAATCAATGGTATTTGGTATAATCACATAGTTGTGTGTTCATCACTTCAATCATTATTAAAGCATTTTCATTATTTCAATAATAATGATAATAAACAAAAAAACAGACAAACAAGAAAATTCCTCACTTCTCAATCTCTCTCTTGCCTCTGTTGTACATAGTTGCTATTTCTGGCTATTCTTTTTTTTTTCCCCCCCGCTGCGGCGACGCGCCGAGAGTGGTCACTGCGCAGGCGCGGCTTTCCCCGCTTGTGGGCGGTCTCTGTGTCCGTTCACGGCCGGCTTTCAGTTCGCGGGTGGCTGGCTGCGCTCCATCCGCAGGCGACCTGCCCTGCCCGTGGCGGCTCTTGCCATGTCCGTGGCAGCTTCTTGTCCTGCCCACGGTGGCTCCGGCCCGCCCCTGGCAGCTTGCCATTCTCAAGGCGGTCTGCCCGCTAGGAGAGGTCCCCGGGAATCGAACCCAGGCCTCCCATGTGGTATGCCGGCACCCTATCCACTGGGCTATCGAGCCGGCCCCTGTATCTTTTCTGACCACAATGAAATGAAACTAGAAATTAATAACAGAGAGAGAAATGCAAAATTTTCAAATTTGTGGGAATTAAACAACATATTCTTAAACAACCAATTGAGTCAAAGAATAAATCACAAAGGGAAATTAGGAAATACCTTAAGTGAATGAAAATGAAAATACATTATACCAAAACTTATGGGATATAACAAATGCAGTGTTGAGAGGGAAACTTACAGCTCTATGATTACATTATAAAAGAAGAAAGATCTCAAATCAAAGATCTAGCACTCAAAACTGGAAGATCTAGAAAAAGAAGAGCAAACTAAATCCAAAGTGATCAGAAGGAAGGAAATAGCAAAGATTAGAGTGGAGATAAATGAAATAGGAATTAACAAAAACAATTGAAAGAATCAACAAAACCAAAAGTTGGTTCCTTGAAATGATCAATAAATTTGAAAAACCTTTAGTTATACTGAGGATGCAAATAACTAAAATTAGGAATAAAAAGGGGGACGTCACTTCCAACCCTACAGAAATAAAAAGGACTATACAGGGATACTATGAAAAACTATACTCGATCAAATTAGATAACCTAAACGACACGGACAAATTCCTACAAACACACACATACTATATACATTGACTCAAAAAGAAATAGAAGATCTTAATAAACCAATAACTCATAAAAAGATTGAATCAGTAATTTAAAAAACCTCCAGCAAATAAAAGTCCAACTGCTTTTACAAACTATAAATATAAATAAACTAGATAGAAGGAAACAGAATAGCAGCTATGCATGATAAGGGAAGCATAGAGAGATAGAAAGGTGATGAATTTGTTTGTTTCATTTTTGTTTTTTAGTATTATTATTATTACTGGATTAATGAAAATGCTCTAAAAATGATTGAAGTGATGAATGCAGAGCTATGTGATTATACTGAATACCATTGATTGTACACTTTGGATGATTTTATGTTTTAATATGTATCAATAAAATTGATTTGTTAAAAAAAAAGAAAAGAAAATTCCAGGAGCAAATAGCTTCATAGAGGAATTTTACCAAACATCCCAAGAAGAATTAACACCACTCCTGCTCATAGTCTTCCAAAAAATTGAAGACGAGGGAACACTTCCTCACTAATTCTAAGTATCACCCTCATACCAAAGCCAGATGAAGATACCGCAAGGAAAGAAAATTACAGATCCATATTGCTAATGAACACAAATGCAAAAATCCTCAACAAAATACTAGAAAACTGAATCCATAGTACATTAAAAGAGTATTATGTCATGATCAAGTGGGATCTACCCCAGTTACACAAGACTGTTTCAACACAAGAAAACCAATTAATGCAATGCCTCACATTAACAGAAAGAAGCAAAAAATACATGATCATCTTGATGTAGACAAGGTATTTGACAAGACCCAGCACTACTTCTTGGGTAAAAACACTTAGAAAACTAAGAATAGAAGGAAACTTCCTCAATATGATAAAGAGCATATATAAAAAGCCCATTGCTAGCAATATACTTAACAGTGAAAGACTGAACCCTTTCCCTCTAATATCAGGAGCTAGACAAGGATGTCCACTGTCACCACTGTTATTCAACATTGTATGGGAAGTTCTAGCCAAAGCAATTAGGCAAGAAAAAGAAATAAAAGGCATTCATATTGGAAATGAAGAAGTAAAACTTTAACTATTTGCAGATGACTTGGTAATATATACAGAAAATCCTAAAATCTCCACAACAAAGCTACTAGAATTAATAAATGAATTCAGCAAAGTGGTGAGGTACAAATCAGCACACCAAAATCAGGAGTGTTTCTATACACTAGCAATGAACAATTAGAAGAAGAAATCATGACAAAAATTCCATTTACAATAACAACCAAAAGAATAAAATATCTAAGAGTAAATCTGAAAAAGAATGTAAATGACTTGTACATGGAAAACTACAAAACATTGCTAAAAGAAAGCAAATAATACCTACATAAAGGAAGGACATTCCATGTCCATGTATTGGAAGACTAAATATTATTAAGATGTCAATTCTACTTGAAACGATTTACAGATTCAATGCAATCCCAATAAAAATTCCAACAGCCTTCTTTTTAGAAATGGAAAAGCCAAACATCAAATTTATATGGGAGGGTAAGGAGACCCAAATAGCTAAAGCCATCTTGAAAAAGAAGAATGAAGCTGGAAGACACACAGTTTTGGAAAAAAAAAACGTTTTACAAAGCCACAGTAATAAAAACAGCATGGTACTGGCATCAATACGAGAGTTCAGAAATCAACCCCTGCATATATGGCCAACCAATTTTTCACAAGGGTGTCAAGTTCACTCAGGTGGAAAAGATTAGTCTCCTCAACAAAAGGTGCTGGGAAAATTGAATGTCCTTATGCAAAAGAAAAAAGGTGGACCTCTACCTCACACTATATACAAATATTAACTCAAAGATCAAAGACCTAAATATAAGAACCAGAAATATAAAAATAGAAAGAAATAGGAAATCATCTTCAGGACCTTGTGTTAGACTAGACAATAGTTTCTTAGACTTTACACCCAAAGAACAAAGAAATTAAGAAAAAATTGATAAAAGGGACTTCATCAAAATTAAAAAATTGTGTATCAAAGGAATTTTTCATAAAAGTAAAATGACAACCTACTCAATGGGAGAAAATATTTGGACACCACATATCCAATGAGGAATTAATATCCAAAATATATAAAGAAATCCTACAACTCAACAACAAAATGCAAACAACTCAATCAAAACATGAGCAAAAGTCTTAAGTAGATATTTCTCCAAAAAGATATACAAATGGCCAAAAATTACTTGAAAAAATGTTCAACATTATTAGCTATTAGGGAAATGCAAATCAAAACCACAATGAGATACCATGTCACACCCATCATTTATAGCTAGTGGGAATACAAAATGGTGCAACCACCATGGAAAACAGTTGGTGTTTCCTCAGAAAGTTAATAACAGAATTACCATAGGACCTGGTAATCCCACTTCTAGGCATATACCCAAAAGAATTGAAAGCAGGGACTCAAACAGATATTTGCACACCTATGTTCACAGTGACATTATTCATGACTGTCAAAACATGGAAGCAACCTCAGTGTCCAATCAACAGATGAATGGATAAACAAAATGTGGTATATATACACAATGGAATATTATTCAGCTGTGAAAAGGAATGAAGTTCTGATACATATGACAACATGGATATATCTTGAAAACATCATGTTGAGCGAAACAAGTCAGGCACAAAAGGAGAAATATTGCGTGATTTCACAGATATGAAATAATTAGAATAAGCAAACTCACGGAGTCAGAAACTAGAATATAGGTTAGCAGGGGTTGGGGTGGGGGTGGGGAATGGGAAGTTACTGCCTAAATTGTACAGAGTTTCTATTTGGAAAGATGGAAATGTTTTGGCGAAAGATGGTGTTAATGATAGCACAACGTTGTGAATATAATTAACAGCCATGAAATTTGTATTTGAATGTAGTTAAAAGGAGAAATTTTAGGTAGTATATGTTACTAGAAAAAAATTAAAAATAAATACATCCATAGGACTGTACAACATGATTAGAGAACCCTATAGTAAATCATGGGCTATGTATAGTGAACAGAATAATTTAAAAAATTAATTAATCAATTGCAGCAAATATATCACACTAATGCAAGGGGTTAATAATAGGGCAGTATATGGGAATTCTGTATTTGATGCATGATTTTTCTGTAAACCTACAACTTCTCTAATAAAAATGTTAAAAGTGTATTTTTCCAATAAACCATGCATTTTTCTTAACTGATTTAAAGTCAATTAAACTATATATGTATCTCTAATTACTTGTGAAAATCATTTTTAATGTCCTTGTATATTATAGGTAAATTTGTTAATTTTTAATTTTAAAATCTAGAATATTTTTATTTATTCATATTTTGTAACTCTAGTGCAAAAAGACAAATGATTACAACAATTCTTAATGTGATTTACAGGATTATATAGAGAAATGAAATGAAAGGAGTCTGATCATCCAAAGAGGATGGAAAAATGGTTGACTTTAACAATCCCAAATGCACCAATAAGATCTTTTCTCTGACTGGCTCGAAAAATGAGAAGCAAGGAAGGTGAGTGCATTTAGTCAGGAGCAGCAGGAGCAGAAAGAGTAGCTGAGTCATCTAGAATGTGGGAAGTGAAACTTGTCTGGAGAGATCAAAGGGACACTGAGATAGCTCAGGTGTTGGAGTTGCATGGACTGAACTGTGTGTTGATGTACTCTCCTCTTCCCAAAGTCTTAATTTTCCTTGTGAGAAGGTGGGGTTGGGGGTTCCAGTGAAGCATCTGGGCTGCCAGCCTTCTTTACTTCTGCTCTTTGCAGTAGAACCCCATTGCTTAATTGAACCAAATGTATCTTTCTTTTCTGTAAATCTAAGAAGAGCCTAGCAGAGGTTAAATGAATAGCATTTATGCAGAGAGATTCAAGGAACCCAGAGAAAACAGGCTTGCCTGCAACATGTATTGTTTCATGCATTGCTTACTATATTGTTGAGCTAAAAAGAACTTTTCAACCAGTGCTTGAAGTTAAATGGGTGACCATCATAGATTCGGATGACACAGTTCTCTTGTTTTCTTATTTAAACATTTTTATTCTAGTACCATACTTTAGTACCTAATCTTTCCTCCTTTAATGACATTCAGATAAAATATTTCAGTGTTATTAATTACATTTACTATGTTGTGCTACCATCACCACCATCCATTACCAAAACATATTCATCATTCCACATAGAAACTCTGTACATTTTAAGTCCTAATTCCCTGTTACCTATGCCCAGCCCAGCCCCTGGTAACCTATATTCTAGTTTCTGACTCTATGGGTTTGCTTATTCTAATTATTTCATATCTGTGAGATCATAAATTATTTCCCCTATTGTGCCTGGCTTGTTTCAGTCAACATATTTTCCAGGTTCATACATGTTGTCACATGTATCAGGACTTCATTCCTTTTCATGGCTGAATAATATTCCATTGTGTGTATATCCCACAGTTTGTTTATCCATTCATTGATTGATTGGACACTTAAGTTGCTTCTATCTTTTGACAATTGTGAATGAAGCCACTATGGACATAGGTGTGCAAATATCTGTTAGAGTCCCTGCTTTCAATACTTTTGGATATATGCCTAGAAGTGGGATTACCAGGTCATATGGTAATTCTATAAGTAACTTTCTGAGGAACTGCCAAACAGTCTTCCACAGGGGTTGCACCATTTCACCCTCCCACTAGTAAAGAATGTGTGTTCCTACTTCTCAACATCCTTTCCTCATTTGTAATTTTCATTTATTTTAGCAGTAACCATTCTAGTGGGTATGAAATGGTATCTCATGGTGTTGATGTGTATTTCCTTAATGGTTAATGATGATGTTGAGCATCTTTTAATGTGTTTTCTGGCCATTTTTATATCTTCTTTGGAAAGATGCCTGTTCTTTGGAGAGATGTCTATTCAAGTCTTTTGACCATTTTAAAAATTGGGTTGTTTGTCTTTTTGTTGTTAAGTAGATTTCTTTATATATTCTGCATATTAAGCCCCTTTTGGATAGGTGGTTTCCAAATATTTTCTTTAAGAGTTTCCTTCTTAATCAAAAGAGATGTTTTAGATGAGTCCAAAGGGAAGAGCAAGAACTATTTTGTCTTCTACCTTGATAGCACAGTGTCGTAATGATTGTTTCCAGTTCTCTGTGAAGATATTGATTTAACTTATCAGCTCTACCTGTTTCCAAATCCTCCATCACTTGTTCAGTTGTTTGCCAATCTGAACATGAGTCAGGGCTCATTAGGGGATCCTAATTATTTTGTTACAGGCCTACTCTGTCCTTTCAGAATATAGTAGACAGGAAAAAGAGAATTTACCCTATTTTAAAGGGCTGCTATTTAATTGTTTCTATATTCCTTACCCTATTGAATTAGATGTAGAGATTTGCTGTCTGTGCTGATGAGGGGCACAGCCTTTGGACAGAACACAGTGAGTCAATGAGAAGAATCAGTACAAAAAGTGTCTCGTATACTTTTCCCATGTCTCTAAACAGATAATTCGATTTTTAATGAGTAGAACTGCCGCTCAACAATTGTAGGAGTTCAAGAATTTGGTCAGCAGTTATCTCCCAATGGGGGACATTGCACAGAAACTCATCGCCAATATTGTTTACATTAATAAAAAATATGGACTCATCCAGCAAAAAGAAAAAAAAAAAAGGATGGAGATGTCTTCTACTTGTGTGGTGGACAAACCTCAACTTTTGTGAGTAGGACTCAGGTGTATGCTGTCAACCTTCTTTCACCTGGGAAAATTCTTACATTTTAATATCTATTTTGCAGATATTAGAAACCCAGATCAGCATTGTTTGTTAGAAATATAAGGTGAGGCATATGTGCATTATTAAATTTTCTAGTAGCCACATGTAAAGTAAGAAGAAACAGGTGGAATAATTTTATGATATGTTTTATTTACTCTAATAATCCAAAGTATCATTTCAACATTTAATCAATATAAAAATACTAATGACTACTTTTCCTCCTTTTTTGTTGCTTTTTTAAGTCTTCAAAATACAGTGTGGACCTTGCACTGACAGCAATTCTATCTAGCCACATTGCAAGTGTTCGGTAGACACAGTGGCTAGTGGCTACTATAGTAGAAAGTATACATCTAAACTTGGAGCACAAGATTTCTACTTCCAGCGGTTCCTGAAGAACTTCTATTGTCTAGATTTCCT
This sequence comes from Chaetophractus vellerosus, assembly GCA_004027955.1. Lineage (NCBI taxonomy): Eukaryota > Metazoa > Chordata > Mammalia > Cingulata > Chlamyphoridae > Chaetophractus > Chaetophractus vellerosus. The sequence goes on along the minus strand of PVKH010029986.1, from coordinate 1,132 downwards.
TCCAAAGAGACTCTAATTCCCTGCAAGGAAACAACCTGCACTGCTGATGTAAACAGTGAGTTTCCTACTCAGATGGAGGCAAAGTACTTGAAAGACCCAGAACTGTGGGGTGCAGGAAAGCCAGTAAGCCTGGGCCAATTCAGTATGAAAAGTTATCAGAAGCTCACGCCACTTACCAGGTAGAGTGGGTGGAGAGAGTAAATGCTCACACTTTTCATTCTGGAGCTCTGGTCTTTGCAGCTTCTGGAATTCCTCTGCCCAGCCTCTTGAGTCTACCTGCCTGGACCCCTGGGCTAGACCCCCATACTTCCAGCAAATCCACATGTGTTCTTCCTTGGGCTTTCTTCTTTGTGTGAATCTGCCAGATTTAACCAGCTTCATTTTGATTCCCTAATTATCAATCTCAACTCTCACTAATTCTTGGCTTCCTGCGACATAGACTGCACCCTGAGGCAGTCTCTGACCAATTCCCATAAAGCCTACATTTGTGCAGACCACCAAGTTTTCTGACCAGGTTGGTATGATATAGGAGTCAGATGTAGATAAGGATATTTATTAGGTTTATCTGTTTAAAAGAGAGATACAAACAAGATAGAAGCTAATTTCTTTCTTGCGGGACATCCAGAGTTAGTTGGTTCAGGGCTGGTATAGTGGTTATGCACCGTGAGTTTGTTGGAAATTTGTTGCTCTTTCATTCTTAGGATATTGCCTTTGCCCACATGGTCCAACATGGTTTGGCAACAGGATTATTTTCTGAGAGAAGCGTGGAGACAGGGAGAGGAAAAGGGCAAGGCTTGTCCTTTTAGTCCACATTTGGAAGGTGCTTCTATAACTTCTGCTCCTGTCCCATTGACCAGAATTTAGTCACATGGCTGTACCTAGCTGCATTGTAAGTGGGGATAAGTGATCCTTATTCTGGGGGCCTTTGCCCAGCTGAAATTCAGTAGTTCAGGGAGCAGATGTGGCTCAGTGGTCGAAGACCGGCTTCCCACATACGAGGTCTTGAGTTCAATCCCCAGCTCCCAGTAACTCAAAAAAAAAAAAAAAAATTCAGTAGTTCAGTTACTCAGAGAGAAAAGGAAAAAATGGATATTGATGAACAACTAGCAGCCTCTGTCTCATGTAAGGAAAT
>PVKH010029985.1:0-12567 GCA_004027955.1 Chaetophractus vellerosus | reverse complement strand
TGGGGCATATCTCGAGTGGGCTTCTGGAGAGTGTGAGAGTGTACACACTGTCATAATGTGTTGTATCAGTGGGTGGCAACCCACACAATGAGAGGGAAGGAGATTGAATCCCTATTTTCAGAGGACTGATTTGCTCAGAAATAGACAGGTGGGTGACTCTTGGGAGCAGGGGCATTTCCAGTGGTGGGGGATGAACCAGTGGGTCAAGACACTTTGTTGCATGTAACTATGTATCCTGTCATCCAAAGAATCAAGCCAGGGGGTGATTGTGGTCCCTGGATAGAGGGGGAGGGAGGAACAGAGTGGATAGAATAGGGGGCATTTCGTGGTCAGTGGAAATGTTTTGTATTGCCTTGCATTGATGGACACATGACAGTGTGAATATAATCAAAATTTATAAAAGTGTATGATCTAAAATGTGGACCATATTGTGGACCAATGACAATGTTTGCTAGCTGTGTTTCTCTGTATATCAGTTATAACAGGGCTGCCTTCCACATAAAAATAGATTTTGGTGTGGGGTGGGGAATGAGAGAGGAGGTTGAGTATATGAGAGTGTATTGTATTCTGTGTGTGACATTGTTGTGGCCTAAAACTTCTTTGAAAGTTAAATGAAAAATGGTGGGATGCCAGGGTAAGAGAAGGTGCCATGGAACAGACTGGACACCAGATATTGCACTGCTAAAAGGCAAAATGTCAAAAAAAATTTATTTATTTTAGTTATTTTTTCACATTTTTTGAATAACCCAATCCCTTAATTTTATTTCATTTTTTAAAATGTTTTTTGTTTTTAAGTTTTCATATATTTTATCTCTAATATTTCAATATCATTATTATTTCATTTTCCTATTAATTGTATTTGTCTATTGTATTGGCTTCACCTTTGAAGAAGCTTTGGATAACAGAAGCGTTACAACAGGGATGGGAGAGGATCTTTAGTGGGGGGTGTGAGGTTTGGAGATGCATGGGAGGAAGTTCACCTGAACATACATAAAAGTAATATAAAATTGTCCAAATGCTCACAGGGGTGGAGAATCACTCAATAAATGATAGAATACTGAATTCCCATCCTGGAGAGCTCTGCCATATTCTCCAAGGGAGTAGCAACAGCCGACCCCCCCCACCAACCAGTGCAGAGTCAGTGTCTGGCAATGGAGGATGATCCATTAATGGGCCATTGTTATTGAAGAATAGCCTTATGAGCCTTTGCTCTTGAAATTGAAGCAGCCTATTGTTATGGGGTGCCTAAGAGTTGCCTCCTGAGAGCCTCCTTGTTGCTCACATGTGGGGTCTCTCTAAACCAAACTCAGCATATGAATACATTACCTTCCTCCCAGCATGGGATATTACTCCCAGGGATCAGCCTTCCTGGCAATGAGGGATTACTAATAAGTGCCAACAGGCAATAGGACTGGAAAAAGTCTTTGTATAAATGGGGGAAAATGTAAAGACAAATGAGTTCATAGGGCTAAGAGACTTCAAAGTTAGTTGGGAGGTCATCCCAGAGGTAGCACTCATGCACATCTCAGTAGGACCTGATAGGCTTCCAATATGGATATCACTCCAAACAGAGGGGCTCCTAAGGGCTCTGGAGACATCCAGGTCCTATGTCAGGGCAGATAGTCCCAGAGTTTGGTGCCTTATCAGTGAATCCTAATTTGGAATCCTTGCTCCTGAGAGTGAAAGAGTCTAACCCAAATATGTGTTCCCTGCACATGGTACATTTGTCTCTTCTATTCAATCCTGTATATGATGCTAGAGTTTTAAGCATACTTCCAAAATGTGGAGTTTATGGGCTGTCCATGTGGCAACTGGGTCCAGAAGCTTGGTGGAGCTGCACCTCCTACTCTACAACTCAATGGACTCACCCTGGAAACCCAATGTGGAGATGATGATGGACAATGGCTATCCCTAGGAATGGAGAGAGTCTGCAGCTGCAGGCAGGATAATCCCATCCATCTTATCCATGGGATATTAGCCCTCTTTCACTTGGAGGTGGAGTGGACATCACAATCCAGACTACTTAGGATTGGGGGAAGAGCTATGGACTAGAGTGGACTTACTGGTGTTCTGTTATAGACTTATTGTGATTCACTCAGTGGAAGAAATTACAACATTAATGTGGAGCCAGGCACCACTGGATGTTTTGGGGGCAGGGAGAGGGAAAAGCTATTGTAATACAGGGGATTTTTTTGGGACTTGGGAATTATCTTGAGTGACATTGAAATGACAGATAATAGGCCATTTTATATCATCATATAACATGCAGAACTGTGTGGGAGAGAGTGTGGTCTACAATGTGAACTATGGTTGGTCCTTAGTGGCAGAACACCAGGATGTGTATATCCATTTCAGTTGATGTGCCACACTAATGAAAGATGTTCATGTGGGAGGTTGTGGGAGGTGTGGGAGGTGTAGCATATGGGATTTCCTGTAATTTTTGTGCAACATTAAGAGAAGATCAGTACCTAATTTATTTTATATCATCATGTATCATGCGGAACTGTATGGGAGAGAGGGTGGTCTACAGTCTGAACTGTGATCCATGTTTGATGGCAAAGCCCCAAAATGTATATATCTATCACAGGCATTATACCACACTGATGAAGGATATATATGTGGGAGGTTGTGGGAGGTGTGGGTGGGTGGCATATGGGTACTCCTAAAATTTCTGTGTAGCATTTATGTAATCAATGTATCCTAAAATAATATATATATAAAAAACAACAAAAAAAGAGAAGATCAGAAAGTGTTTCTGAGTTCAGTCTTTAAAATATGGTTTTCCAAAGTACACTTTTTATTATTAATGCAATATTTGAAGATCACAGATATAATATACTCATATGTTAATATATAAAAATAACATGAGCTTAATAATCCCTAAGATTGACCACCCTCAAGCTTTTCAAAGTTTGTCTATTTTTTTGCTACTGCTATAAACAATTATGTAAAATTATTTATTTATTTATTTATTTGGTAAGAAAGAAAGTAAGCTAGCAAAGATCCCTGTGGTGGTACAAATAAAGTCAGGTTGTTTGGGCAAGGCTAGAATCACATTATTATTTGGGACACTCCCAAAGCACATGCAATAAAGGAAACTACTGGGAGAAAGCTTAACACAAACAAAAGCTACTCTGGTCATTTGGAACCATAAGGTTATAGGGCTGGAGACACCAGAAGCCAGTGATTGGCAACAGTGATTAAAGTTTTGTGATTGATGTTTGGAAGTCTGCTAGTAAGGTCACTGGATACCAAAGCATCAGTGGAATGTATGATAAACATGGCTGCAATTTATTTAATCTGACAAATATCATAATCCATGCTTTCAAATCTAATTTGGATTGTTCCTCATACCTCTTTGTCTTGAAGATTTAAATTAACTTGAAATACTTTAAAAAAAAAGAAAAGAAAAGAAAACAGAATCCCTTCATGAGCTACAAAACTACTGTTGATGAGACTCAGTGAATCCATAGCAGAAACTTCTAGAGCTCAAGTCCTGCTCTAAGCATGAGAATTCTGCTGCAGAGTAACCCAGTGGATGTATTCAATGTGCTTTATGCCCCTTGTTCAACTCAACATGGATTATTCCAGGTTTTGTTTCATCTCCTTTGTCTCATCTTCTCCTGGAACTCTTCTTTCATCTTGGCCTTTGTGTTTTGAGAGGGAGCTGCAGTTTTTTCCAGTTGACCTCAATGGCCTGACTGCTTCTTGTAAATGTTTTTTCTCTATGATCCTTTTGCTTAGTCCTACTTTTTCTACTTCTCGGATACCAACTCCATGGAAGTTAATGCTCATATTGTTGTGAAGGATATTATTTCTTCCTTCATATGTATCACCTTCTCATAGGTTTCTTATGTATGTTTTCAGCACCTCCTAATATCCACACCTTGGAATCCTTCTTGATATCCACTCACCCCCTCCTTGCTTAATTTTGCACCTATCCCACCCATATTATGGGCTCATATTTAATCTGATTCCTATTTGTGGGAAAAAAAGCAATATGCTTCACTTATTGCTTTTGTGAGATTTTAGCAAGAAGAAGGGCATTTCAAATGATGGTGCCCTTATAAACAGCTCATTTGTGTTTTAAATTTTCTTCACAATTTTCTTTCCCGTGTGTGTCATCTATTCTATATATCTTTATTTGTCATAAATGACAAGAATCAATTTTTAACCTAGGTATTAGGGAAAGAGATTTCAAGAAAAATGAGATTTTTTTTGTTATTTTTTAAAAGTGAAATGCTAGAGTGTTTCACTTCAGAAAACCTAGTGGCTTATGTTACTTCAAAACAAAGTTTTTATATTTTAAAACTTGCTTCTTGTTTTGAAAGAGCAGGAGAAAGTTCTAGACATTTGAAATAGGAAAGGAGTTTATTAAAAGCATTGTGTTTCTATAGGCAAGGCAGAGAGTCCCAGGAATTTGCACCCTGTCAGTGGGCCTTACCTTGGAATATATGATAACCTATCACCACAAAGTTACAGAGTTAAACTCCTTTATAATTGTCCTACACATGGCTCTGATACTCTTTTTTATATGAACCTTTAATTAGCACTACACCCATTAAACATGTGTCATAGAAATATATCCTCCAGCTGTTCATATTCTGGTTGAGCCCTGAATTTCAGTAGATTTGCAGCCTAAACCTACTCTCCACTTCATTGGACTTGCCCAAGACAACTAAGAAAATAATGATGATGGACAACACCCATCCCAATAAAAATATCCACAACTGCAAGCAAACCAGTTCCATCCATGTAACTCACCAGATAAAGCCCCCTTTCCACCTGAAGCAGAGTAGGCATCACCATCACCAAATCCTTAAGATTGCAGAATGAATAAACATAAGTGGAGAATGTAACTATGGACCAAAGTATATTTATTATTAATATAGTAAAGGAAGAACTTGAAACATTGACATAAAGGCAGTGGCCACCAGGGATTCAGATGTTCTAAAGAGAGGTAAAGGGAAGAATAGGTGAAACATGGGACATTTGGGGAGATATAGGAATTGTACTGAATAATATTGCAATGATGGACACAGGTCATTATACATTTTGTCAAAACCTGTAAAATTGTGTGTTTCAAAGTATAAACCATAATGTAAACTATAGATCATGGTTAGTAGCAACACTTCAATATGTGTTAATCAATTGCAACAAATGTAACACACTAATGAAAGTGTCTATTAAATCCTGTTGGGGGAAAGTGTGGGGTATATTTTCAATGTATAATTATGTAACCTAAAGCTTCTTTTAAAATAAAACAACAAAATTTTTAATAGAATTAAAAAATATCAATGAGGATGTGTGTCCAGGGTTATAGATCTCAGTCCTACTTCCAGAATCATGCAAAAGTTATTATTCCTTGAAGTTTCTGTCTCCCTGTATCAATTCCATCTGATTCTAAATCTAGGAAGAGTGCCTGGGACTGATGAGAACTGAATCTTATTCCTCTATACTTTGGTAGGTCTGGTGACAGGCTCAACTGTTACAAATAGTTGTGACAATCTTGATATCTATAAAATATAGCCATTATTGAAGGTGTGTCCCCAAAAGAAGGGACTGCCAGTCACCTCATTATCCCTGTTTGGTAAATCTTCTATTTGTAAATATGTGTTAATGCATATGTGAGTCTCATATCCATCTTTGAAGGAAGGGGGTAGTTAATATCTTTGGGATATTTCTCTCTGTTATCTCTGGAAAAAATCCATTTTTAATAAAAATTAAAGTTTACAGCTTAGAATTAAATTATATCAATCCAGGTAAAGTCATGGAAGAAACTTAAATCCATATTGTAAAGTTAAAAAGTCAATCTGGTAAAGAACACACTGCTTGATTTCATCTATATCACCATCTGGAAAAGACAAATCAATTAAAGCAGTAAAAAGGTCAATGGTTCCCAGGATTTCAGGGGCAGAGGAGTGATGAAGAGGAAGCACAAAAGGCATTGTTAGGTCACTGAAACTATTGTGTATGATACTGTAATACGGTGACATTATGCATTTTTTAAAAAACATTTAACATAAATGTAAACCTTAAGATAAACTATGAACCTTATTTAAAAATAATTTATCTACATTGGTTCATCAATGGAAATAAACATTCCAGACTAAGGCAAGAAATTAATAGCAGGAGATATGTGAATAATAAAGTATAACCACAGAAAATAAATAATGACCATACTTTAAGTGTTGTTTTTATTTAATAATAAACTGTTTCAAAGCAGTTTTATGTTTACTGAAAACTTTCATGGAAAATACATTCTTCCTATATATCATCACCACCAACATGCAAATACACAGTTCCCAAATTATTAATAATAATAATATTGTATTAGTATGGTGCATTTGTTATACCTGATGAACTGATATTGACACATTATTAGTAATTCATGGCCATAGTTTACATTAAGGTTCAATATTTTTGTTACACTGGTCTATGCATTTTCACAAATGTGTATCCAACACTAAGGAATCATACAAAATCATTTCATTGCCATAACAAATGCTGTGTACCCCCACTAAGCTTATAACATTTTAAAATTTCTGAATTGACAGTTATCCAAATAATATTACTTGATGGGAGGCACACATAATAAGACTTATCATAAAATATTTTAAATTTACTAATACTTTATGTTCTAAAATGTGGTGCTAAAATGTATTCTCTACTTTCAGCACAAAATTAAAGATAGGTTCATGGTTTAAAGTAGTCCATCCTGTGTAATTTTTTGAATTTTAAAATCTACTAATTGCAAAGGATTATATTAAAATCTTTGACTGTGCATCAGTTGCCATTTCTTATTCTATTGGTTTTTTCTGTTTGGATATTTCTAAAGGCATCATGATCTTAAATAAAACACACTCACAACTGCACCTTCCTTTTCCCTGCCACCTCTGCATTTCAATGGACATTGAAGCCCAACCATGGACTAGTGTCCTTGAAGCAGGGAATCCACCTGATTATTCTTCCTTTACCCTGGAACAGTCTGGACCATCACTTAAGCTAGAATATTCTCCTTTCTAATGTTCCTCCAAAATGTGTCACTTTATACTTGTTTTCATATGTCCCAGGACATTCTAGACTATCTAAAAGCTCCTCCTCCTTATTTCTGTGTATTTTGACTACTTTAGCTTAATAAACTCATTTTTCCTGAAGTAATTTTACATGTATTATCTCTTCAACAATTCACATATTTGATATGAGAAATTCTACTGTTATAATATGATGTGAATACACACAACCTGGCCTTCAATGGTCTAAAATGCCTGGCACTTTATTTTCCACCCAACTCCATGTCCTTCACTGGAATGATCTTCAGACAGGCACTTTCTTGTTATTAAAGTATTCTCTGCTGAGGTAATTCCAAAAAAAAAACCCTTTAATTTCCATAATCTACAGATTATTTCCAGCCCTACTTCTCAACAAGTCATAGATTCTGTCCTTCTCCATTGAAACAACCAGTAAAAAGCAAATTATACAAGCATTTTGCACTAAAATGTGTTTGGTACAAGTCATATGTACTAAATTATAAAATACATGTGGGCAAAAACTTAGTCTCCTTCTCATTGCTGTCTCTTTTATGCATATGTTCACTATGTGGCCTAAAACTTAACCAAGGACATAAAGGACTTGTACTCAGAAAACTAAAAAACACTGCTAAAAAAATTGGAGAGGACTTAAATAGATTGAAAGACAATCCATGTTCATGGATTGGAAGGCTAAATATCATTAAGATGGCAATTCTATCCAAACTGATTTTCAGATTCACCACAATCTCAATAAAATTCCTGACAGCTTTTTTTGCAGAAGTGGAAAAGCCAATTATCAAATTTATTTATTTTTTTTAAGATTTTTTATTTATTTTATTACATATCTCCCCTTCCCCCCGCTGCAGCGATGCGCCGAGAGTGGTCACTGCGCAGGCGCGGCTTTCCCCACTTGTGGGTGGTCTCTGCGTCCGTTCATGGCCGGCTTTCAGTTCGCGGGTGGCTGGCTGCGCTCCATCCGCAGGCGACCTGCCCTGCCTGTGGCGGCTCTTGCCATGTCCGTGACAGCTTCTTGCCCTGCCCACGGCGGCTCCGGCCCGCCCATGGTGGCCTGCCATTCTCAAGGCAGTCTGCCCGCTGGGAGAGGTCCCCAGGAATCGAACCCAGGGCCTCCCATGTGGTATGCCAGCACCCTATCCACTGGGCTATCGAGCCGGCCCCAATTATCAAATTTATTTGGAAGGGTAAAAGGCACCAAATAGTCAAAAAGTTCTTTAAAAAAGAAAAATGACACTGGAAGACTCACTTTTTCTGACTTTAGAGCATATTACATAGCTACAGTGGCCAAAAACAGCATGGCACTGACATAAAGACAGACGCACAAACCAATGGAACTGAACTGAGAACAAAAAAATAGACCCTCACATCTACAGTCAAGTTATTTTTGACAAGTCAGTCAAACCTTACCTGCTGGACCAGAACAGTCCATCCAAAAAATAGTGCTGGGAGAAATGGATATCCATATCCAAAAGGTAGAAAGAACACCCCTATCTAACAGCATATACAAAACTTCACTCAAAATGAATCAAGGACCTAAATATTGAAATGATGGCAATAAAGCTCTTAGACAAAAATGTCAAAAAAAAATCTTCAAGATCTCATAGGCTTTAGTTTCTTAGACCATACAACCAAAGCATGAGTAACAAAAGAAAAAATAGGTAAATGGAACTTCCTCAAAATTCAACACCTTTGCACCTCAAAGGACTTTGTCAAAAGAGTGAAAAGGCAGCTGACACAATGGGAGAAAATATTTTGCAATCACATATCCAATAAGGGTTTAATATCCATGACATTCAAACAGATCATACAAATCAACAATAAAAAGAAAACTACCCAACTAAAAAATGGGAAAATACTTGAAAACACAACTGTCCAAAGAAGAAATACTAATGGTGTCGAATCATATGAAAATATGTTCAGCATCACTAGAGATTTGAAAATGTAAATCAAAACTACAATGCGGTATCATTTCACATTTGACTGACCACAATCAAAAAGTTGGAAAACTGTAAATGTTGGAGAGGATGTGAACAAAAAGGAAGGCTTATTCACTGTTGTGGTGAATGTAGAATGGTACAGACACTGTGTAATGCTGTTTGGTGGTTCCTAAAGAAATTGAATATAGACTTGCCATGGGACCCAGTAATACCTTTACCAGGTATACATCCTGAAGAACAGAGAGCAGAGACATGAACAGACAATTGCACACTGGTGTTCTTAGTAGCATTATTCACATATCCAAAAGTTGGAAACAACCCAGGTGTCCATCAACTGATGAATGGATAAACAATTTGTGACATATACACACAGTTGAATATTATGCATTGTTAAGGAGAAATGAAGTGGTGAAGCAAGTAGCAAAATGGATGAACCTAGAGGACATTATGGTGAGTGAAGCAAGCCAGACAGAATAGAACAAATAATATATGATTGCACTATTATGAGCTATATATATTCTGTAAATTCATGGAGTTAATAATTAGAATATAGGACACTAGAGAATAGAAGGATGGTAGAGAAAGGAAAGCTGAGGTTCAATCTGTGCAGAATTGGAAATGAATAGAAATGGTGAAAGCATAATTGTGTTAGTAACTAGCAGTTCTATTGTGTGAATATGAAAGTGGTTGAAAGAGATATTTGAATGCCATGTATCTTACTAGAAGGAAAACTAAAAATTGTAACTTGGTACACTATTTGACAGTAAAATCTCACGTAAAACTCAAATATGGGTTATATACATATACAAGTCTGTTTTTCTAAAATATAAATACAAATATACTGGAGAGAAGGAAAAAGAATAGCAGCTATGTATGGGAAGGGAATCATATAGAGATTGAGAGGTGATGAATTTTGTTTGTTTCTTTTTTTTATTATTAGTAATGTTGGAATAATGAAAGTGCTCTAAGAATGATTGATGTGATGAATGCACAAATATGATTACATCAAATACCATTGACTGCAAACTTTGGGTGGATTTCTGCTTTATTAATAAGTACCAATAAAATTAATTTGTTAAAGAAACATAAAAATAAAAAAATATTTTTTAAAAAATGTATAATGACAAATTAACAAATGAATGAACATTGTGACAATATAAAATTTATGGAGATATGTGACAAGATTAGGTAACTGTGTAATCCTCTGTAGAAGGAAAAAGCAGAATCTGGGTGCATGGGTTTCTTTGCTCATGGGAACAAAGGGGCTGATAGGTGAGAAATACAAATTCATTATTGAAAAAGTGCTCATTAGTTGTCAGTGGCAGTTATTAAGAAGCACCATGTATACAGAACAGATATTGGAGAGGGTGTAGAAGGATACAAAGAAGTTCACCTGGACAAGCATGCTTTGTGTCCACTTGGTTTCAGGGGAGGATCTGTAGAAGACATTGTTCATAAGAAGATCTTCAACCTGTTGATTATATCTGTATAGAATGAAAACCATGTAGTAAATAACCTAGACCATAATTCCCAAACAAAACCAACACATAAATGGATAGAAATTCTATGTGTGGTGAGTCATTGATTTCCCCCTGAAGTTCAGCAGAACAGTATCCCAAATCTTTTTTCTATGTGAAGATTTTGCTGTCCTACTTGCTAGACACATACACAGGAAATATGGTAGTTATCAGCAGATGAAGAATCCAGCAGAGGGCATTGGATAGTGCAATAAACCTGGGAGCTTTGGCTTGATATTTTGCAAACCTGGATTTCCTAGGGCTGATCATGAATAGCCTGTGTGATATTCAAAATGTAATTGGTGACATAAGACATATCTCTGCCACTCTGTGAAAACAGAAAATAAGTTCACATTCCAAATCATGGAAGAAAATTTTTGACCGAAAAACTGACATTATGTGCAGAAAACCAAGCAGTTTTCTACGATCAGGTAACTGGCAATCAAATCTGTGGATCTTCACCTGAATCCAATGAAGTAAAAAAAGTTGATGATGAAGAAGAAAAAAAATCCCCAAGACCCCAAATAATCTGCTTTATGGAGGTCATCCTATTGCCAAAATCACTGTAGATGATGTTGCCACATCACAGTGACTGAAGTTCATATTTGTATTCAGAGGGACTGTAGGGAAACATGATATCTGTGCTACATTCATCACAACACCTAATATCTTCTACTAAGCATCTGTTTCCACTCAAAAAATGTCAAAAACTTAAGCAAATTATACATTTTTTTCATATATTTCATATATGTATCCTTTGTTGTTAGAGTAAAAGTCACTGTTATTAATGCTTGATTTATAATACATGAATCTTCAACTCTCAGTAATAAACACTATGCTATTTTCATTTTATAGATGTTGAGACAAAGATAGGGCAAAAATCATCCAATTATTATCCTGTCAAAAGACTCAATCAGGATACAAACCCTTATCATATGACTAAAAAGACAATTTTCTTAACCATTATACTATACTAAAAAGAATAGCCATTTCTATTTTCCAATTTTTCAACATCTGTACATAATTTTTCAGTATCTCTTAGTATTTTTAAGTGATTTTACTCTGTGTATAATCTTAAGGTCACTCTGGCCTCAGTGAGCAGTAAAGTACCTGATGCTCCTGTGGTCTGAGATTCTGTGCTTCTCCACAGCATATACCCAGTGACCAAAAAGTCAATTGAGGATCACAGCCAGATAGGCCTTCTTTTTTTATTTATCAAAGAAGGGAAAATAGAATTTTGAAATAAATTGTTATGAATAACAGGGAAAGAACAAACACTCCATTATTGAAATGTAGCCATAGCAGTAGTCATGGATTTAAATATCTGAAATTTACCTATAGAGAGGAAAGTGAAATTTGGGGGCTGAAATGTCATTTTTTTTCTTGTGTTTCTGCATCAATGAAGAGGAAAATAAACACAAATAAAGAGCATTGAAAGATAAGTGATTGCCTTTTCAATATTAATCCCTCCTTTCCATGGGCTACTATCTCCACACTGTTTATAGATATCAGATACTGGACCCAGCCCACTCAGAAATTTGAGTCCTCAGAGAAACTTTCACAGGAAGCAATCAGAAGCTGGGACATTATCATAGTAATTAAAGGACGTTAAGGGGTCAGCTGTAGCCCAGTGGATAGGGCACCGGTTCACCACTTGGGAGGCCCCAGGTTCGTTCCTGGGGGCCTCTCTGAGCAGGAAGATGGCCTTGAGAGGGCAAAAGCTGCCATGGGTGGGGCAAAGCCACCGTGGGCAAGGCAAAGCCACCACAGGCAGGGCAAAAGCCACCACGGGCAAGGCAAGTCACCGGAGAATGGAGCAGAGCTGCCTGCGAATGGAGCAGAGCTGCCCACAAGCAGAGCAGAGCCACCCACAAGTGGAGCAGAGCCACCCACAAGCAGAGCAGAGCCACCCATGAGCAGGGCAAGCTGCCTGCATGGTGAGCTAATTTGGCACATCACTGCAATGGGGGGAGACAAAGCAGACAGAGAAGAACACAAAAATGAACACAGCAAGAGCAAGCAGAAAGGGGGAGTGATATGTAACAAAATAAATAAATAAATAAA
>PVKH010029984.1:0-12569 GCA_004027955.1 Chaetophractus vellerosus | reverse complement strand
GGCCCGTGGCAGCTTTGCCCTGCCCGTGGCTACTTTTTGCCCTGCCCCGTGGCAGCTTTTTGCCTGGCCCACGGTGGCTCTGCCCTGCCCATGGTGGCTTTATCCTCTCAAGGCAGTCTGCCCGCTTTGGAGAGGTCCCCGGGAACTGAACCCAGGCCTCCCATGTGGTGAACCGGTGCCCTATCCACTGGGCTACAGCCGGCCCGATTCATGTTTTTTAAACTCCATCATACAAGGAGGAATCTGCTGGGGCGAGGAATTTTCATTGCTCTGCACAACAGTGGTGGTTCCTGAAGCTCGTTTTCAAACATCAGTGTAAAAATACTAAGTGTCACATATGCCCAGCCACAGCAGAGTAGTGAAAACTAGAGGTAACCAGCTCAGTTGATGGACTCTACTCTGCCCATTCTGGCTTCGTGAGCATGGAACTCAGAGGAAAGGAAACTTTTTTTCGTAGAATCATCTATCAAAGGAGCTGGCATCTTTAGTGACCACCAGGGATTTTTTTTCAAAACAGCACTATCTTTCTATACTTGTTTTCCTAGATCTCTTCAAAAGCAGCAAGACAGTGGTGTAAGTTCTCAGGATTACACTGAGAAGGCAGCAGTAATCACCAGAGAGCGTGGGTGAGGACTGAAACACATCATAGCATGCTCCTACCAAGTTCAGCTCTGCTACAATAGTAATGTCAGTAAGGAGAGCTAACAATTATTGAGCTGACTCTCTATCAGGCACGTTTTAATTTTGTGGCAGGTACTTAAGCCATGCAATCCAACTCTAAGCACCTTCCTCGGGGACATTTTTGTAGATGCTCAAGAGTTTTGTGGGCACAGCCTTGCATTCTTGAAAAAGACAGAGAACAAATTATGCCACCATGAAAAACCTAGACAGTATCTCTTCAGTGGTCACAATACTCTTTTCTGTTCCCTGAACGCTGAAGGATTTGGCAAAGAAAATCCTCTGCTACATAAACCGCCCTGACCTCAAAACAGAGATCCAAGTATATTGGCAAGACCAGTGGAATGTGAATTGCTCAAATTCCATATACAAACAATTGATATCACTGAAGGTAACTCTTCTGAATTTTGCTTCCAGTAATCATTTTCCAAAGGAGAGGTGGGTGGCTTTTGTTGCATGGTCTATTAGTGCTTGCCTAGATGTCTGAGATCCAAGAGCAGGAGGGCAAGGATAAAGGCTTAGAGATGGTGACAAAGATTCCCTGTCCAGTTTGAAGTTGCTGACATCTGCTTTACCCCAACCAGCTGGTATACAAATTCAACAGGGAGCAAATCTGAAAGCAATTAAAAGGAACTACTGTACATTAGTGCGGTTTGATTTATGTAAACAATTTCTGTGGGAGAAGAAGGCTGTGGTTTGGGTAATGTTCATAATATGAAACCCAAGTAACCTAAGCAAAACTTGATATGTATAGAACATTGTTGGTCACGTTCTTCTGGTCTAAACTATCTCATTAAAGATGACTTCAGGGATTGTAATCAGGCATGTGCTTACCCAGTGAAGGTCATAATCAGATGGTCTTGCTCTTCCTTCATCATCTTCATATAAAGGAAAACCTTCCCTCCGAGCCTGATAATACTCTTTCCTCAACTTCTGTATGCGGTCAGCGCTTCCACTTGTGGGACGGCCGCTGCAGGACATAATCAAATAAACAGTCACACAAGTGTACATCATCCTTGAAACTCACTCTTTGATCTTGTTATTATAGGAGCTGACTTCCAAATTTGGAAGTTTCAAATATCTAATTCAAATATTCTAGAAAAAATGTGAAATCAGTAATAAAATTGAGAAAACAGAAGTTCCTTACACGCAATACTTTTACCTCCAAGGGTAAAAATATCTGACTTGGGAGTAATAAATGTCTTTTTAGTGAGAAGGTAAGATAAGATCCAGACCTCTTAGCACAATTAAAGGAGCCATCACTTTTTCGCTTATGGTCAAAACCACAGAGTTTGTTTAAATTTTAACGTGGGCATCTTATTTTCTCAAATTAGCACTGCCTTTTTGGGACAAAGTTGCAATTGTCTGACCCAAAAGTTAGATGCGATATAGAGTTGGCGCGTATCACTGTTCATTTTAATGAGACTCTTGAATTGTGGGGGTGGGGTACATGTCAACATATGGGTATGGCCAATGTAAAGGGAATGAAAAGAAGGTGTAAGCCATGTCAAGAAGTAAGGAAAAGAGCTGGGTGATGGTAGGATGCACCACCCTGGCTACTTGCCCAAGCTGCTCTTCTGTCTGTTTAGCCACTGCTTCCCCTCAAGCTTGAACTGGTCACTGAGTGGCCCCCTTTTAGTGTGTATTGGTTTGTTATGATCATCACAACATGAGAGACAATTCACGTCTAGGAAGCAAGAATGAGAAAGGATAGGATATCTGCACATTTGTACAACTGCTTTGATTCCTTTGAGGCATAACTGAGAGCCCCACTGTGCCAGAACTTATGCTAAGACTTGGGAATATAAAAATGAACAGTTTCTAGTCCTGTTCTGCATGAAGCTCACAGTATGGGTGGTGGGGGACAGAAAGGGCTAAACAACACTACAATGCATTGTGACAGCTACTACACAGATGTCTGCAAAGGCCCCAGGGAACACAGAGGAGGAGCGCTTAACTGACAGGATGAGAGCAGATCACAGAAGCTCCAGGGAGGAGGTGACACTTGCACTGAGTCTGTAAGGAAGCATAGGTGCTGAACAGCTGGACAGGGGGAGATGGGGGATTCTATGTAGAGCGAAGGGCAGTGTGAAAACACAAATGAGAAAGCATCTTGCTCTGGAGGAATGCAAGGCAGTCAGTTTGGGCAAGCAGTGCTCCTTACATTCTTTGGTTCTGCTGCACACACACATCAGGTGACACAAGCTCCCTTTCCTTTCTCATTTGGAAAGCAAATCAGAATAAAAGTGAGTACTGATGACTTCAGTTTAGGGATACTTTTGAAATTACTTTAATAAATGCCAGGTATCTCATGTGAATATTTTGGTACTTTGACTCAATTAGCAAGAACTTATCGTCAGAACGACCCTCATATATAGGGGGGATGTGTTTGAGAATTACTGGCCTAGTGTACAGGATCTATGAGAGGGGGCAGGGAGAGTGGGACAGGTAGAACTGGCAAGGAAAGAAGGGATCTGATTGTGAAGGAATTTGCATGCCAAAAAGATCCCCAAATATTAGAGCTGAGTTTTCAGTTTAAATTCATAAAATGAGATATATAACAACAACAGAAAGTGGTCATCTACTATTTGGCCAAAATATTTGAAAATTACACTTGCAGATTATACAAAGAAAGTGGTGAGCAAACGTCTTTTGGAGGAAATAGCATTCTTTCCAAACTAGCCTGTAAATGAACTGAAAGCAGGACCATGTGGTCTCTGTCTTGCAACTTCTCTACAATAGTCAGCACAGGGTTCTGAACTTCCTAGGGGTTCCACAAATGATCAGTAGCTGATGCCTTCAATTAAAACAAATCCTTAGGGATAGCATACATGTGTTTCTTTAATATGTATTTGAAAATTCCCCAAATTGTCTAACACTGCTTCTTCCCTACACATTTTTTTTTTCAAATAAAACTTTTCTTTCAGTATTTGAAAAAATGACAATAAGGAAAAAGAAAAGGTCAGATACAGTTTTCAGAACCCTGGGAAGGCAGGATAAGCAGCACAGCTCTATTTTAAACAGATTCCCTGAGTCTTGAGTAATATGAGATGACTATGATGCCTATATCCCATGCACAGGCTTCTGGCGATTACATGAATGCATGAGCCACGTTCAAACTCACCAGATGAGTTCAATCAACACGATGCAAACAGTGCATACATAATCTATTAGTTTACCCCAAAGAAACTGAAGCATTGAATTCAAGCAGAATGAAGTCATCAGTAATAAAGAAAAAAAGGGAAACTGATAAGGCACCATTTTTTTTTAAACCCATAATTTTCCTACATTTGTGGTGGAAAAAAATCATACTTGGACTGTAAACTATTATCCCATATGCCTATAAATACACAAATTTAAAAATATGGGTTTGATCAGATTGCATTTCTCAAACACAGGGAGTGGGCAAGAATACAAAATCAGCTGCTTAAGGATTCAGGATATTCCCTGTGCTGACAGGAACATGACTATTTACCCAGAAAAGAAATCTGGCTTCAGAGAAAAATACAATAAAAGTCCAAAAAGTTATGGACCATCTAAGTGCAAAACATGATATATCTTCTCCCTTTGGTGAATATTTTAAAGAAGATACAGGACAGTGTGCACACCTTTTATAATAAGCCTTTTATGAGACTGCATTTCCACATTATCTCTTCTTTTTTCCTCTCCAATCTTCATTCTACCTTTAGTAACTGTACCAGATTTTTCCCAAGTAGGTGTTTTATATGATAAAGTTTGGAATATCAAATTCTGATTTTCCTTTTCGGCTCTTCTCTGCAGATATTACATGCAAGTTTACTGTCAAACCAATAAAAATTATATACTGTCTATTGTAATCGAAGCAATTACAGGCAACTGATTTCATTTTGGGTTGGAAGTGGAGAAATTTAACAATTTGAAGAGGGATTTACAGACGCATAGGTAATAAGAGCAATGATGATCATAATAGTTAAAATTTATAGAACACATTTAGCAAATATATAGATATAGAATGTTCCACATTCTGCCCATAGCAGACATCACTAGTCAATTAGTTTTTTCTGATTATCTCAAACATGGCCTTAGAATCCTTCCCAATGAGAACTGCAGGCAGCCACTACTAATCTACAAGAATTGGCATTGAGTTTATCTGCAATTCCCGTGTAACATGTGCTGTATATATTACCTCAAATTCTTAAAAAAAAACAACCCACTGACGATAGATTTTATTATTCTGCTACATAAAGGTGATGAGTCTGAGGCTAATAGCTAATAGATAATGAACAAGGTCTGATTTTAAAGACTACTCTTTCCACCATGATTTATTATTTTCCAGCTTTGCATCTCTGCCTTCCTAATATTTATATTTTAGAGATTGGGCCCTGTAGCAATCTACTGAATCATAATGGAAGTTAAGGCTAGCTTCGAGGACATACTTTCTGAGGACTCCAGTTTTCCTTCCTCTACTTTCCTAGTATTATCTGTTCTATTTTCCTGGCTTTACAGAACTTAGTGATATAGATTCCAGGGAATCTTTTCTCTGATAGTTTTAGAAGTGACATGAGATTATGGCAGGGGTTCTTAACGAGGGGTCTGTGAGCTTGAATTGAAATTTAAAAAAAACACATTATTCTTGTGGGGAATAAACTTGTGTTGGTGCGGGTGTGATATATGTTTTAAATAATACACAGTATAGTGTGGACTTAGAAAGGGGTCCATGGTTTCCACTTGACTGGCAAAGGGGTCTGTGGAACAAAAAAGGTCAAGAACCCCTGGATTATGGTGTAAATCAAATACTGTTGCTGCAATATAAAATCAAAGTATTAATAACCACACCTATAAGTTGCTAGTTAGAGCCTTAGGCTTTCTGTATTATTAATTCACTGAATGAAGCAAAGCTTGGCCATTTTACAAAAGAGTTCCTATTAGACTTGTATCAATAAGTAGGTGATTAACGCTACTCCATACTTTCAATGTGCTGAAATTATATCTTAAATTAATTCAAGAAGTATAACAATCAGTTTTATTTGTGGTGATTTCTTATAAATTATACTCCGATGATTTTAAAGGCAAATGTATAGTTCAACAGGCTCTTCTTGTAACATTTTCGAGTTGGACAGAGCTTAAAAGTTGTAAAGAATGTCAGCAATCCCCTCACTGGGCCTAAAATGGTTCTATGAAAAGGATTTCATAACCACCCATAGTAATATATCCCCACATCTGACAAATATCACACCAAGGCATTATGTTCTCCTCTGGAACTTAAACTTATTCTTCCTTATTCTTCAAAATGGTCTCAACTGCAGTGAGTTTAAAAATGAGTGCTGACTTGTGTATACAGTATACTCCTTCCATTACTGCTGCAAGCTGGAGAAAAGAAATGAACATTTATTTAGCTGCTACGATGTCCTAACTAGCATATTTGTGATTTACATACTTCATCTCGTTTTATCCTCAATTAAATCTGAGAACCTGCTATTGTTACTGACATTTTACAGATGAGAACACTGAGGTTCAGAGAAGTTAAGTAACACAGTTGGTAAATGGTAGACCAGGATTTGTATGACTCCACAGCCATATCATGTTGCCTCGTAAGAAAGGCATTAAAATGCAGCAGGCATTTTGCAGCAGCAGTTCACAGGCCTGTCAAGGCAGAGGGAATTTAGCAGAGCACATTTACAGCCATACCTTCTGATATTCTTTTATTTGCACAGATCTTTGCAATAAAAATAGAAACAGAAGTAGCTAAAGTAGTAGAAATATATGCAACGAAGTCTGTATTCATTAAAGAATGATGTTGGAGCAAATGCAGGCTGAGATTTCTGGGCAATTAATATTACATCTCTAACAGGCTTATGTGGAAAACGGGCATAAAATTGAATAGGGTGCAGGAGAGAATCAACATATGACAAAAATCCTGCAGAATGAGAAAGAAAGATCAGGAGTAGGACTGAGAAGCACCAGGGCTGTTCGTGGTAAAGTTCACCAATAACTGAACGAGAGGGAGTTGGTCACTACTACCAAGTCCAGTCATTGCTGTATTTATAAATTATTTGTGATTAATCTGCGTAAGTGGTATGTTACGTAAATGCATAGACCCTAATTGTGATTAAATTGTATACAGTTAATTCCAAAGAGCTGTTTTAGTTTTTGTGTTGTCTTCATGGAACCTCAAGGCCTCTTCATTCTGAAGGTTTTGCTTTGGGCCAACACAGTTTTCATTTGCAGACACCAGTCTGGCATCCAGATTTGGTGACATAATTAAGAATTGGCCTTGACGGAATAAAACTTTAACAGGAATATCTCTATCTGGATGTGAGAATCCTTACAAGCTCACTAAATAAAACTATTTAAATTACATGCAAGCATGTCAACAATAAGTAAGAGAATAGGGAGTGTTTTCGAGTTCAATGTTCAATAGATCCTTTAATTTTTATGAAATTACTGTAAAATCTTATTTTGGTGCTTACTATAAAATTTTGAATTACATAAATATTCTTACAAAAGGAAATTTAACAGTTTTCTTTAAAAGATTTAGCTTCTTTGAAGACATGGAATGAAGAAAAATACCTTTACACCCTTTATAGATGCCAAAATAAAATCCTCCCCTCCCCCAAGGGGAGGTTGGTTGTTTTTCTTTTTTATTTCATTTTTGCATTTAAGGAACTAAAATGATCATAGTTTTAAACTTCAAATTTGGCAGGATCATAGTTCTATGGTAAAAAACAGATCAGATTTTTTTTTTTCAAAGTAGTACTAGAGCTCTTGAAACACAAGTGAAATTTTGGGGCACTTTGTGGGGATTCTTTTTTTCTATTTCTTCTCAAATTCATCATCACTATAATGGTTGTGTCCTTTCTATTGATTTTTTGGCCAAAAATTTCCCCCACAAAACAAGAAAATGTCTTTGCTTATAAGGACATTTAATTTCTCCCAGATTTGAGTTATCTTGTTGATTAAAACACTTTCTCTAAATTAAGAGCCTTTACCCACTATGTTTAGAAATTCCTATAGTAAGAGTAATGAGTTTAAAGAAGGGTGAATGATATAAGGAGACAAAACAAAATTTTCCCATTGAGAATATTCTTTTTTTCCAGGACTACCTTTGTCAATTATCTCTGACTTTATACTTAACTCTTCTTAGTAGGTGAGGAAATGATGTTTAAGAAAGTAACGTCACATCGCAAGTTGGTGGCAGAATCTGAGAAAAAACTATGCCTTACTCTCAATTTATAACATTGAAAAGTGTGCATTTGTATAAATTTCCAAGGGTTCAACAAAATTACTCTTTATGTCAGGATCTTGTGAGGAAGATGAAAAAGTGATCCACAGAGATTGACATGTAAGTTAGGGTCTTATGGAAGACGAAAAACCATGTAGCCCAGTGATATATAAACTCTGCCTAGAATCATGAACCATGGTCCTTCCCTAGCCATCCTGGTTTGGCATTTTGACCTAGATATAACAATCTGACCATGTGACTTGTTTTACCTGGATTCTTGACTTTGCCATGGCAACCTGAGTATGACCTTTTATCCTTATCACTGTGCTTCCTGCTTTAAGCATCTACTTCCTTTGAGATCCTTGTCTCAGTATTTTCATCCTTAGCTTGGTGAACTGACCCCCTGACTCCTATAGCTTGAAGATTTGTCTTGGAAATCTTAATCCTAGACTGGCTCTTTACTCCAGCGAATCAAGCCATAGTGGTGGATCACAAAGAAATAAAGGTCGCCTTCCCTTGGCACTTTTGATGACACAGTGATGAGCATTTTCACTCACACCAGGAACCACTGCTACCATTTACCATTGAAAATAATCTCATTAATTCATGAAGGGCAACTTCCTCCCATGTGATTGATTGTTATAACTGAAAATCATCACCAGATCAATTTCATCTCCTCTTTTGATAAAAGCCATTGTTCTGTCTTTGCTCTTTATCGACTGGAGACAATGAGAAGCTGCTCTCTAATCAGAACATTCCGCTTCCCTGCATCTCCTCTAGTGGAGATGGAAATTCCTTACTAGTGACACTGACAGTGTTATTCACCATTCAGCAAGATACAAGTTATTATTCACAGCTTCAACTCACTATTATGTAAATCCATAACACATACTTGCAGTATTCTGATACTGTACAATGACGTCCAAGTTGTGCTCAACTTTCAGAAGCTGGTTTTGCCATTAGTCATAAAATACCCACTTCAGTTATTCATATTTTAGATGGTATTCTAATATATTTCCTCTAACACAGTGCAATAATTTTGAGCCTTAGGTAATTTATATAAATGCAGGACACATTTAAAGTTATGTATGAGCATATGAAACCTATTGTCTCAGGCCATTTTGCTAGTTTTATTAACAATACAAAGTATGTTGGGGGGGGTGGGTCACAGAAGGAATTTATCAAGTGTTCCATATGGTAATTCTTGTTTCTTAAAAAAGAAAGTTTTAAAAATATATTTGAAAAGTTCATATTGGATGGCAGCAAAATAAGCCCTTAATTTCCACTCTACATTTTCGCAAAACAAGCGTACATAGATGCAAAGAAACATAGATTTGGACCAATTTGGAGCTATGCATCTGCTGTGTCTTCAGTTAAAATTGACAGACCATGCCCTTTGTTATAATTCATGTAGTTACAGTTGTTCTTACATGGCTACAGTATAGTGACTTAGCATCCCAACTGCATTTAACTTATGCAAATCCAAATATTTAACTTAGACAAAAAATGGGGCAGGGGAGAAGAATAACAATTAAGTAGTGATTGCATTTCCAATGGCCATTCCATTTAGTGAACATATGCCCCTGGGCATAAGCTGCTTTGGCTTTCCTCAATTGGTGTCAGTTCCTGTCACCACTCATAATACAAACATTGCCTTGAATTGAACGTGATACCTGTGTTTAAAGATATGCCTTACTTGTACAAAATGGCCTCCAACCACTTCAGGAGTAAATATTTGAGACAGTGCTAAAAGAAACAGTGTTGGTTGGGCTTAGGGGCTAATATGACTTTCTCATCAAGTGTTTTTCAAGGTTGATTTTGACTATATACAATTTTTGTTTCACATGATGACTTTAGAAACTAATCTTGTTTAAGATATGACTTTACTTGGAACATTACAAGTTCTCAGAGGATTTCATGATCCAAAATAAAATTAGCAAAGCATTGATACACAAGTAAATGCACAAAACCGATAAAATCTATATCATTTTAACTCTCATTCAGGCTCTTAAAAGCTGAACAAAAGATGGTTTAGGAGAAATAAATGTTTGTTGTTTAGACAGTACTTGAGCAAATTAATATTTTATACACACTCACACAAACACACACACACACACACACACAGCTTCTCAAAGAAATAAATGCTCACCAACAACTATAGGGCCTGCAAGATAAAATAATTATCTTTTAGGCTTAAATCAAACACAGTTTGAGTTAAGAATACATATCTGACATTTAGATATGGATTAAACTTTCAGGGTCAATTCTGGGAAAAATAAGCCTTAGTGGGCTGCAGGCCACGAAACCTTGGGAATTTCCTAGGCCTCCATGAAATTCCCTCTTCCTCAGAGGAAACAACATAAAAGTCCTCTCTCCTCCCAAAGGATCATGGAATTCCATCAAAGGTCACTGATTCCCAGCAGCTGGGTACCTAGACCTTTCTTTTTGGATGATAAGGAAATAATCCCTAAGTGACTAAAGAATTTTAAGGGAAAATAGGAGATTCTATATAATTTAGTGCATGGATAGTGCCTTTTTATTTAGAGGACTGTTTCAGTTAGGATAGGCAATAGTATGCTGTAGTAACACAAGGTCAGTAGACTATGACAGTAATTTCTTACTCACACATAAGGCTCCATGCCCCTCCCCTTGCCCTCCTTGAGTTGGGAAAATAAGAAAAGTGATAAAGGGGAAATTTTTTCAATTGAAAGAAGCTAAAGATTGATTAGGAGCTTCAACCCTATATGTCACCAGATGAAGCTTTTTAAATTCATAAACATAAGATATGTAAACTATCCATTAAAGGTGTATACCATCAATTGTCCAAACTCCCAGAAGGGACTCATGGGTCACATAGGTATGTGGTTGTGGGGTAAATCTTAATTATCACATACCTGGTACTAAATCATACTATCTCATAAACAGTTTTCTACATGCAATATGCTGATATGATTAGCATAAAAGTAGGTATAAGAATTAATTAATGGCATACTTTGATAGTCTAAATTGCTTTCATTCCTTTTATACTCATATACATAAATCCAAGGCGGTTCTGCAATTTAAAAAAGGGTTATGACAATTATCCAATCCAAACAGATTCTCAATTTGGAAGATCTGGATAAAAATTTAATATCTACTTAGGTCCCAAAGGGTGTCTAATCCAGGAGTATGACACAGCTTTCATTTGGATGGATGTAAAGCTAGCTCTGGTAACCCTATACCTCAGGCTTGACCTTCTGACATCAGGGATGCACAGGACAGAAGACAGATTATTTTCTAATCTCCTATGGATTGTTTCATCTGTTTTTAAAAGAAGTTCAGATTCTTGCAGATCTTTGCTAGGAGAATGGTGAGTTTCTTCTCAGAATGGAATAGAAAATAAACTAGTATCAAACTTAGATCATCAACTGCTTTTATAAAAGCTCCCTAATAACCCTCTAAATGTTTTCTGATGTGTACAGTTGATTTACACTTTTATTTATTCTTAAATATCGCTGTGTCCCTGACCCTAGGGATGTAAAGGTGATTAAAACCCAGACCTGACCCACAGGGACTTCGAAGTCTAGTGGGGGAGATGGAGCCATAAATAAATAATTACAGTGCAGTGTGGCAATTATTACGAGGAAGTAACATGAAGTATAATGAAGTCCTGCGGTGGCTCAGAGGAGAGGGTGATTAACGCTGCTTGGGGAGGTCAAGAAAGGCCTCCTGGAGAAAAGGAGATGAAGGATGAGGGAGAGGTGACTGGCGGAAGGAATATCACAGGTAGAGCGTGGAAAGGAGAAAAGGCACGTGGTCACGAGTGGCGGGAGCGTGTCTATGTGTGGAATTGTGGGAAATAAACCCATAGGATTTGAACAGCTCCATGTCAAAATCATTCTGAAAGGGATGATGTGGAATAACTGGAGGATTTCGAACAGGGTAATACCATCGTTAGAATTATATCAAGATATCCCGGGGAATCTTTACTTTCTCTGACCCACACTATCATAACCTATAAAATGAACTAGCTGACCTCTATGGGGTTTCCTTGCACTTATATCCAATGATTTCTTGGGCACACATAGTTCAGGCTAATATGGTCAACCAAATATGGGCAAGAGTCACCTTTATATCCATTTCCTATCTTATCGGGTCCTGTGCCTGAGTGCGCTGTAGTTAAAGGAAATGGGATATTTGGACTTACTTTTGGTTTGAAAAATGAACTTTTTCTAAAACATTTTCTAAGTTTAAGTATCAACAGTAACCGGTGATGATTCATGATGCACCATTAGTATAATGATAAATTTCTCATTAGAAATAGGGCACTGGCTGCCAAATCAGAGGGTAAAAAGTTCAAAAACAAGTGAAACCAATCCATTATGGGTTGACAAATAATTTTATTGTCACTGGCACTATAGGGAAAGTAGTCACAGAATATTAATTAATAATAGCCACTGAGATTCCGGCAAGGTAATGGTAGCCTATGACTATCTGGCACAGAGCAATTCGTAGCTGTCTTCTTGATCTGAAAAGTGAATGAATCATAGAATATCAAAGAAGAGGGAAAATCAGGCATTATGCTGCTGATGAGAATGAATGAAAAAACATATCTTCCTCAAGCTTTCAGTAGCCTCGACAGTGTGACAGTTTCTAGTTTTTTCAATAAACATGATGTCAATTATGCCTTTTATCCATCATGGTAAAGTCA